>JAQGAT010000277.1:0-40573 GCA_034687845.1 Pantelozetes paolii
CTCTCTCTCTCTCTCTCTCTCTCTCTCCTCTCACATCACAGCCCGTCAGTAGTGCCACTAATTTTCTTGTTTTCAATTTAATTAATAGCATTTGAAATACAATTGAAATACAATTGAAATGATTTATAAAAGTTTTGAAGCATTTTATGCAAACTATTCTTCACTTTTAGAATTCAAGTATAAAATAGCAGATATTGTAATACAAAACCAATTCATTAACTCTTCCGGCAGTTAAACTAAAAATCAAATTATCTTTGAATATAATTTGCTTTCATTTCATCGCAAATCTAATGAAACAAATCATTAAATTTTGATATAAATTGAATATAAAATTGATTCCAAAGTCTATTAATGAGTTAAAATAAAATTACTTAAATGAATGTATAAACAGTGAGAAATGAATTCAAAGTATGTTTTTGTCTTTTTATCAGTTGCTGTGAAATACCTTTTTGTGAGAAAAGTCATCAAAATATGTGAAAACTTATGATTGAAATGATTTTTCTTCAAATACACAAAATATGATTATTATTTAGTGTTATTTGGTTTTGCTTTAGATCTGATAACTATTACAAAAGCCTTAAAGCGTTTTTGTCATACTTTAGATAAAATGTAAAAATAGTTTAAATATTCACAAAAATATTCAAAAATATCGAAAACAAAAAGAAAAACATAGAATGACTGCAAATATAATGAATTTGAGGCACAGTTTCACTCCACATATAAATCTTTATCTGTTTCTCAACAAAAAATATTTTTTGCGTTACAAAAATCAAACCTAAAGTCTAGACTAAATATTTGTGGACACAATCACTTCACCTGTTTTTAACGGTATCTTACGATTCAATCGTTTCTATTATTTTTGATAATTCTGTGAACGACATAACATAAGGAATGGTAACTAAAACTAAACCTCTTTCTGTAACCTCTCTCTGGCTTAATGTCAGTCTTGAAAATCGACACAAAGTTTTAAACCACAGATCACTTGATTGTGAAGATCAATGAAGATCTGATCTGAGTCCTCAAAAACCTGCTGTGAAAAAGATCTGTCAGTTTTGAGTCATTTATTGATATTTATATATTCAAAGCTAAACAATAAAAAATAAAATAATATTTGTGACACAAAGTGTATAAACAAAGCATTTATTCAAAGCATTTATAAGTGAATTATTTTCCTTTAATATTAGATTCATTTAAAACTTTGTTTAAATCACTTAATTATAAAACAAAATATCAACTCTTAAGACATTTTTCTCATGTGTTTATAGAATTGAAGTTAAGGTAAGAAATCATTAAATTCTTCGTAAAGTCTTGTTATTTAAAAAATATTTTATCGCATATATTGTATATAAAATAGTAAAACAAAAAAAATAATATTATAATAGCAACCAATTGGTTGAAAACTTATCAATGTTAGCCTTGTCTTCAGTGGTAACTCTTCATTGTTTTTAATAAAATCTCATAAATAAATGTAAGACATCTTCAAAAGGGATTGAATTGTTTAAGAAGTGCTCATAAATATATTTTTTCAGATAAAAAGCTGAACAAAAAGTTGAAGCAAATGAATGGCAAATGAATTATAGATTCCATGAATTTTCGATTCAAGAAATTATAATATTATTATTAAAACTGATTTTTTTCTGTGAATTAATTTCTAAAGCGATTTGAAAATAGATTTTTTAGTGAAGACTTTTTGTTTGCATCAATCAATTCAAAACATTTGGTCTTTTGATGGAAAGCATCTCTTTTTCTCATTAATTTCGTGAATAAAATTGATATTAATTGCGATTACTTTGTGAACAGAAAACCTATTTCTGAATAACAGTATTGTTTGAAAATCTGTTTTTAATTTCTGTTTTGAATTTTAATTCTGATTTAATTTGTGTTTATATTGAAATCAGATTTTAATTTATATATGTTTTTTGAATTTTCATTTAAATTAATTCAATTGCTTAACAAATATAATAGTTATTAAGGTTTGTATTTCTAGACTTTTATGTAATCATCACTTAATTTATACAAAGATTGCAAAACAACAAAAACATAATCAAAAACTTTCATTAATCTAAAGTCGATATTAAAAATCAGAGAAATTACTATTCATTTAAAATCAATTGATGTAAACCTCTTTGAATTGAGATATGAATTACTACACAAGAGATGAATACAGAGATAATCAAAATGTTTTATATTTATTAAAGATTTTTATATCATTTTTCATTTCTATATAACAAATGATTGAAGATTTTGTAAAAATTAATAAATCAATGAATTGAAACATTTCATAACACATGAGGATCTATAAGGATATAGATGTGACTATTCGTGACAAATATATTGAACAAAAATTATATTTCCATACATCCAGTGCTTCAATGCATGAGAAGGGGGTCTGGACTGACATGAGATAGTTATGCGACCTTCGGGAGGGTTGGCTCAGACATGTTCACAGCGTTATGACTCCTCTCGTTTGCTACACATTCTTCAGATCCTGTGCTATGGATATTGAATATAATCTTCAGACCAAACCTGAAGACCAAACCTGAAGACCACCAGAAGAAGAACACGTTTTATAAAAATGATTACTTATTTTAGTGAAAATAAAAGAAATACAGATATAGAGTACAAAACCAAATGATTATTTTAATGATACTAACCCTGGCCATATATGACTGAGTGATCAGATCCGTTAAACTTATAGTTTTCACTTATGGCCAGCGCTGTAAGCCATGTCAGTATTGGATGATATATTTGATTATTTTTAATCTTAAATAATCATTATTTTTGTTTTTCAGTCTCTTTCGCATAAATGTTCACAATTTTTCACATTTAGATAATCAATGTGTGATTTAATCACAAAATATCAACAACTGATTAGAAATAGATAACAAAACTTTCAATTTGTTTTCAATGAGAAAATTGTTTTTCAAAACTAAATGTTGAATAAAAATGAACTAATTTTTGAAGGCATTGATGAGAAAAATATAGTTTTGTTTTTATTATCATATTTTTGTTGATTTTGTGTTGAATAGACTAATGATATTCCGGTGCTTTAATCGACTAAAAATTTGTATCATTTATATGTATTAACAGTTCATTATTTGTAAAACCAATACATCAGTGGTTCTGACACTTCATTAATTTAGAAAACATTAATTTTAATAATCATTTAATCTATAAATCAAATGAAAAAATAAAATAAAATTATAAAATTGTGAAAAAATAACATTAAAGTGAAAAACAATTTTCAATTTTCTAGAGAAAAAAATATTATGATTATTGTAAAACCAGTTTAGCATTGGTTGAAGTCTTATCAATATTTATGATTTAATTCATCAATAGTTTGATACTATTTTCAGATCTTTTGTCAGATTTAAAGACATTTTTGTATTAAATTTATTACATTTGAATATTTCATAACAAATATAGAGAAAAGGAGTCGATTTTAGGCCTGTTTTTCAATTCCAGTATTCAATACAAGATTCAGTGGTTTATGACATAAAAGTAATTGAAAATCATTTTTACAAGACTTCAATCAGTTTTCATATAAAATAATTCAATATTTGATGATTTCTAATGAATTTATAATTTTCTTCATATAATACAAGAGATAATCAATACTTCAAAACATTTGACTCTATATTGAGTTAAATTCACTTAAAATTAAAATCAGTTTCAATTGATGTCTGAACTACTCATCGATTAATTTTTAGATTAAGATGTCTTAAAAAATAAATTTGTTTTTTATAATAAATTTTATGATTAAATGTAAATTGATTTTAGATTTCATGACTTATTTTTTTCAATAAAAATGTTAAAATATTTATTACAAATATAAATAATATTTTGTTGACTTTAACTTAGTTTACAAACAAAACAAAGAATATTTCATCAAATCATTCATTAATTTATTATATTTTGCAATCAATTCTCAGCAAAGCTTTTCAATTCAAATCTGAATTTCTCTATAAACAGATATTCAAAAAATATTTTTCAATTTTCATTACATTATGTTTTTATTGAGTATTTTATAATCAAATGAAACTTTTTATTTGTTGACTACAAGTACAATGAACTCATTAATAATAAAGTCTCGCATATATTGTAATCTAATGTCTATTTATAAACCAAAAAATTATTTCACATTTTATTTGAGACGAGTTTAACAAATGAAAGAGAAGTTTGAATGCAAAGGAAATAAATGTTTTTGAGTTTAGAGCTAAAGATATGATGAATATTAGATGAATATAGAGCTCAGTCTGCCATGACTTTAGTCTTGATTGGTCATAGTTGGCCAGTTATGTCACGCCTGGCCACCATTCAGTCCATTCCAGACCTGGTATATCACAAACAAACAAATAATTTAACACAAGGTTTAGCACTAAAATAGTTAATTGTCTTAATCTATATTCTCATGTGGTTTGCACTGCATTTGATGTCTTTCCCAACGGTATTGAATCAAAACAATACTCTGTTATCCTTTGCTTCCTCTCATCTCAATATCATTACTACATTAGACTATATGTCAAAATCACTTTAATTGTTTTGGGCGTAGGTTTGGCTTTAAATGCATACTATTTTTTGAATATATATCATCAGTCAGGGGTGGACTGCACTGGGATGTTAGCAAAGGAGATAAGAAGACAATACAAAGTGAAAAGAACTGCAAATATGTAACATTACTGCCCATTGAGAAGAGGGCTGAGGGAGAGTAGAGGCCAAGACTGGCGCGAATTACTTATACTTTTTTAACGTGACTTCCTTTCCAACTGAGAAAAACAGTGCAACACTTGCTATGAGTTTTTCAATTCACAAATAATTTTCTATTCATTGCAAACATTTTTTTGTCTTTTGCTAACTATATGTGTAACGAATCTTAAAGTATATATCGTTAGGAAATAGACTCAACAAATGTCTTCTCACAACAAACCCCTGTTTGGGCTCTCACTGGGAACTGCGATCCACTTTTAATCCAAGGGTTTGGTGTATAAAAAGTTTAAATTTTTAGTCAAACAAAAGAAAATTTTGTGAAAATTCAGATATCCTTTAGATTCGACTCATTTTCATGAATACTATTTTCAATTATGTGTTTGTATTTAAGAAATGTCTTTTCAAATGAATATGATTTTTAGTAATATTTATTTAAGTGATACTCGCATTCATTATATATTCAAACAAATGTTGGTTTTTTCCTCCTTTCCTATCATTGAGTATTGAAATTCACACATAACTAACAGAAGAGAAACAAAAAATAATCGCTTTTGCACGCAATCAACGATTTCTTGAATCTAATTATTCCCGAATAATTAGATTTTGAATTCAGTTTTTGTATTTTTATTATTTAAACAAAAACATCAAAACAAAACAAAATGAAGAAATGATTGAAAATTCAATTTCTTTACAAAATATTATTTTATATTATTGTTTGATATTCTCAATGAAAAGCGATCCGAATAATGATCCGAAACATTAGATTACATACAAAAGCTGTGAATGTATTGCAACCAAACTCTTAGCGGTCTTTCTCTTTGTAACCAAAGAATTGCTGTCAAAGTCATCAATAGTTCAGTTCTTAGAATGCCATTCGAGATATCAGACCTTTCATACATTTCCAACAGTGCTGTGAACACTGAAGAGAGTTATGATTCATAACAAATCAAAATTCAATATTTTAGCAATTTTTGAACAAAAAATCAATTTTCTTTCAAATCTTTATTCAATAAAATGCAAAAAATTACAAATTTTATGTGAAAACAGAAAATTAAATCATTTCAAACATTTATCTTAAATTTATAACTCATTTACCGTTTGATTAATGTTTTATTCCCTTTGATTACATCAAACAAACCAATCGTTTAACGTTTGTCTGAATATTCTTCAATACATAAGTCATGGCTCAAACCAAATGACAGACAATATATCTATTAATGTATTTATTGTTTCAACAAAATCACAACTAATCTATCAAATGGTTTATTAAATAGTTGATTGTGTTTTCGGTCTAATAATATTCAAATAACTTCAAACCTAAGCTATTGTGACAAACAGTTTGAAAAGTGAAGGCCTGTTATGTTAGCACAGAATTGAGGAAATTTGAGATCTTTTTGGCACAAAAAAAAACGTTTCTTTCATATGTTTTCTTATGATGTTCTGCACTATTAGTTATCAGTTATTGAATTCAGAGAAAGTTTTTGTCTTAAGATATTATATATTATTTAATAATTCATTTTTTTGTTGCTTTGTTTCGCAATATTTAAATAATGAAATGCAAAACCTATTTTCACTTTCAATAAGTAGAGGAATGTAATGAATATATCCCTGGCTTTGCTTTATTTCATGTCTTTCAATGAGATTTACTTTTTACTCAATACTTCATTACTTTTTATTACAAAATAATGATAATTAATGTAAAATATAGTTTCACTTATAAAATGTTTACTGAAGTGAAACTGATTGAAGGTTTTAGTAGTTTAGCTCAAAATATGAAAAAATTTGCATAACTTTGTCATTAATTTAAACAACTATGTGGTCACTAGTGAAGGATCAGTTAGAAATTTAGTGAATTGATTTACTTTTCAGATTTCAATATATAATTATTATCCAAGATACACGAAAGTGCTCTAAAAGTTCACTGATGAGTTTAAAAAGTAACTCATTACAAAGTAACTCATTTAACAAAAACTTAAAACACTTTCACTGTTTTTGATTTACTCTTTGATTTACTCATGTATTTCAATCATATTTATTAAACTAAATTGAAAGACAATTGATATATCGATGGATGTATTGATTGATAGGAAAGTACATCTAAACTGTGAGTATTGTTATATAATTTCAAACAAATTATCCAATTTTTGCGATAATGTCTGAAATGACCCCCTTTTGCATAAATTTTGATTAATATTTAGTGAAATAGCAGTAAGTCATTGAAAATATGTTAAAATTTAAGTCAAAGAAATATATTTTGTATTATATTTTGTGTTTCATTTGATTATTGAGTTCTTCTTGTAATTTATGGTATTTATGGGTCACTCAAAGACTTCTCAAACATTGATAACAATTGAAGTTTATTTCAATTTTTGAATTTCAAAGCCTCTAATACTTAGGTATTTGGTATAAACTGAATAAATTTGTGGAAAGTATCGGTTGGGTATCACTTGTCATGTGCTTCAATACCTGACTGTCTTTAAGCCAATCCGTGAGACAACCCATTGAGAGGACGTGAGTTAAGATAACGCAATACTTATGCGAGATATTGATAACAGATATAACTTATTGTCAATCAGTGACACTTTCAATGACAACTATAGGCAACACAGATATGAAAAGAGGTTTTATTCAAAATTTAACTTCAATTTTATGCTTTAAAAGATGCACTGATATAATGACAGCCAGTGCTTCAACTGATCCCAATAGTGGTTCAAAAGCTGTGAATTAAATTCAAATCAGGGTTTAAACGACAGGATTTCATACGAGAAACTAAATTTGTATATAAATTGATATCAATTATGAATTCAAAAAATATTTTCATTTTATTGTTTAATATGAAATAAAATTTGAATTAATTTATAAAAAATCATTTATAAACGTATATAAAATAATTTTATAGCACCTGTAGATTGATATTTCTCAGTTTGACTGCAGTTTTATTATACAAATGAGAGAAATATATTAAAATATATTCAAATGCATAACAAAATCAATTAAAAAGCATTTGAATACAAGTTTTAGGCATTAATTAAAAAACATTAAAAATAGAGGTTTTAATTAAAAATTATTTTTACGATTTGTTTGATAAATATTTTCTCATATTTTACACAAAAATTCATTATTTATTTGTTTTTATTATTAATTCATTTTTAATATCCAATCATTTTATCTATGAATTGATTTTTACAAAAATATTTTTTCAATTACCTAAATGTTAAACACAAACAAAACAAAACTGAAAAATTGTTTGCAAATAAACACAAAAACAATTAAAATCTTGAAATTAAATCATTAAATCATTAAATCTTACAATAGTTTTACAGATTTATTAGTGATTTATGGCTATAAAGAAGACATCTCTTCAATAATTGCTTTGATTTTTAATTATAAAAAATATACAATAATTTAATTTTTATTACTTATTATTGCATAAAATAGTAATAATGATTGGATTGACTGCTAATGAAAATACATTGAAAACTAAGATTGAAATGTGTTTTATAAGACAATTGCCCCACTTTTTCAACAAAAAAGAGTACAATCCTTGTGAATGAGTTATGAGTTATGAGAAAAATGTCAGACAATTGACTAATTTTATTACTTTTTGATTAATTAACTTATAATATATCTATTGTGCTATAGATTGGGCCACAGATTGAGCCATAGATTGAGATCTTCTTCTTCACAAACACTGAAATTCTTTGATGACATAAATCAAAATCAAAATCAATATTCATTTTATGTGAAAAACTGTTTGATTTTGATTTCAGAAACATTTCAATTGATTTGCAATTGATTTGCAATCAAATAACAATTTATTAATTATTTTATTCATTTGATTGAAATAAAAATAATTCAATTAATAATCAGTATTTCAATTGATTTTCAATTAATCTTTTGATTAGTTTTTATTGAAATAAATTATTTAATTATTTTTTCCTTATATTTCATTGAAAATAAAAATCATTTCGTAATAAAAAGAAATAATATTTTCATTCAAATTCAAACTTCAATTTATTTTTTCAGTTATTGTTTAAAATTAGTGAAAAATAATTTTCAATGATATTTATATTTGTTTTCATTTTTGTTCATTGATTTCAAATATTAATTGTTTTTTAATTCAAAGCATTTTTCCTCATTTGAACCGCATTTCAAATCCAATCATCAAATTGAATGCACTTTTCATTGAGATATTGGTTAACATTTCAATTGAATGTCATTTAGTTATAAATTAAGTAATTTTGGTCAAACATTCATACATTATAGTGATGTAGTGGAAAGGTAGTAATAATTACGGTTTCCTTTCCTATGGTCGTGACACTTTGTCATTTCACCATTATACTTTTTTGAGGATTTAATGTTACTGTACTTTCCCTTTATTTGAATACTTTATTATCTTTTGGCCCTTAATGTACGGCAAAGGAGAATATATTCTGACTTTTATTTAATAAAATATAAGTTTTTCTTTAAAACATAAAATAGTTATTCAGTTGTCGTCACAGAAGAGTTAATTCAGTGTAAGTTATGGGCCATAAGTTAGGGCTTATGTTATCATTGATTGCATACTAACTGATGATTCAATGAACTGCAAAATGACCTCAACTTAACACAACAACATTTAATCAAATCACACACAACAGAAACGCCCGATCCATGACTGGGCGGTCGTTGATATGACATTTGCATTGGAGGCAAGAGTTTTATAAATCCATAAAAACGGAGTATTTGTTGATTTAAAAGGCTTTTCAAACGATATCTACATTTCATTTGAATATTTAAAACCCGGGGTAAACGGAGTGAACCAACTGTTCATATCACTGCTATTTCATAACTATTGTCTAATTATAAGGAATTTTTCAAATCTATTCGTTGGTAAACATAATTAAGGTGTGATTTAAAATACCTTAACCTTGTTTACATAGTTTTATACTAATAATAAGACAATTGATATATGAATCCACGCTTTGAATAGCACTGAAGTAAAACAAAACAAAAAAGATATTTTTTGATTAAATCTCAAAGAAATGAAATGAAAACTAATTTATTGTGGTTTTTGTGATAAAATCAAAGAAATTCAAGTTTACCTGAATTACAACAAATTAAATGCATTTTACAGTCAATTATCAAATGTTTATCACATCAAAAGTGAATTTAAAATTTAAATATATTCCGGATATTTATTGCTCAGAAATTCATTCATAAAGTAATTAAAACTTTTTTGTTTAAATATTTTTATTCAAAACAAATACTATTAATAATAAAAACAAAAAAAAATATTGATTTAAAAGCAAATTATCATTTAATCTGAGATTAGGGTTCATATTATATATTGAGTGAACGGTTAAGTAATTAACTGTTGAATCGATACTAATATTTAAAAGAGAGAGAAATTATCTCATTATTCAGTCGTTTATTGAGTTTAGAATAACAAAACATTATTTTAGTTGAAGTCGTGATTCGCGCCAAAGAATCGGTTCAAATGATTAATGAATTGTATTTTAAGATTAATTTTGCACTCAATTCATGTTTTGGACGACTTTTTACTACTAATTCATTACATAATTATTTGTTTGTATTTTTTTTAAATGACTTAATATTACATTTGTTTAACATTCAAAGCTATGAATTAATTATTAATTATGACATTTAGACATCACTTAGAAATTGATTAACAGATTATGATTTAATCATTAAATATATAGTTTTCTTCAGAGTATTATATAAAATGAAATCATTTCTGATTTAAGTCTGTAATGAAAATAAATTGTATCAACAATTGGATTGATTTTAATCTTTATTAACGATAAATGCATTTAAAGTTGAAATGCTTTCGATTGAAAAGCTATGGATTTTTGAAAGAAAAGGCGGAACGGATTGTCAGCCGTCTATCATAGCTGAGGTCAAAGGTAATGAACACAAGAGCAGAGTTGAGATCCAAAAACAAAGCACTAATCGGTCTGAAAATGAATTGAAAAGTTGGTTTGAAATCAAAGTCAAATCAATTATTTAAAATCAAAGTCTATTCAGCTTTGGATGTGTTTAGACATGACTTGTATTAACATTTATAATCAAAAACTCTTCAAAACTCAAATACATTGAGAGATATTTGAGATATTTTCAGATCCAAAGCAATGACAAGCTCTGAGTCTATAATACAATATTATATTATGTTTTCATATTATTCAACAAAATATTCAATATTTTGTTCAAAACTGAGAAATGAATTTCATTTTAATTCAAATATACTCTTAGAGTGAAGAATATAAGTCTAAATCCTCGGATGTCCTAAACAGTGGGTGCTTTCAAGTCTTGTGAAGTATTTCTTATAAAGAATAAAAGCTTTTTATTAAAATATATCTCAGTATTGGTTGGCATTGCTTAGCATTGGTTGGGTTTTCTATACTGGCTGTGCATTTAGGCAATGGTTTAGGCAATGGCACAGAATCTCACGATTTGACTAAAACCGCAACATTTATGCAATGAAATCGTGAGTTAAAAGTCGGATCAATAGACTTGAAAATTGTAAGTCTTGTCAGAGAGTCAGAGTGTGTTCAACCAAATGGAGGCAAACCTTTAACATTACAATTACCGCACGAAACGTAATTATTGAGCTCAACCTATGAATCCTTAATGCAATTCATGTAACACATCGTCTAACCAGTGCTCAGATCATCCCTTCCATCCATAGCTACCCATCCTTTGCTCCATAAGTATGTGCACCAAACGAAAACTGTACTCAATATACAGTTTGTAGTGTTTGTAGTGTTTGTAGTGTTTGTAGTCCTTATAGTCTTTATATTATATTTATAACTATTGAATAATTCACTTCTCGTTCAGTAATGGCTTGCATTTGTATGCAATAGAGTCGGCGTCTTATGAGTGCTTGGATTAGACATTCAATCAAATAGAGTGCCAATAATGGCAATCACTTGTATAGCATCCCTACCTGTCCTCAGCTGAACAAAAAGCAAAATATAAACGAGAATTAAAAACATTTTCTTCACATAAATCAATGATTTTATTAAAATTATTCATAAATTCAAACATATTATTGAAAATTCCAATATTTATTAAACATTCAAAAGAGAGCAGAGTTTATGTGATTTATATAAACGAGACTTTTATTCATAAATCTTTGCGTTAAAACAAATAACACAACAATTTTTAGTTGTGTTTAAGTCTTAAACCGACAAATGGTTTGAAAGTTTATTTAAATTGTTACCAAATTTAATCTTGCTCTTTTCTAAATGAATCTAAATTTGAAAGTGAACAGGAATAAATGTTTATTTTGTATTGCAAATTGCTATATACAGTACTCAGCTTTCAAATCATGTTTCCCATACCCCCTTTGAAGGGGTTTTTATTACTACACATATTATAAATTCGGTTTCTTTTGTCAAATGAAATCAAATATTATTTCTCAGATATATGTTATAAAAAATGAATTATTTTAAGCAAATTCTGAGCGAATTTTAGCTCTTTTTGTCAAATGAATCATATTTTCAGATCTTATTAGCTTTTAAGACAAATAATTTTATTGACTTGTTTAGATAATAGTATAATATAACATAACCTTGCACATTTATTGTCTTTATATTACAGTATGTTTTATTTAAATAAGAAAAATCCTAATCATCCCAAAGTGTAAACACATATTCCTTCAGATTTATACCTGTATTATAAATGTTTGAACAGTTTTATCCCCCTTTAGGTTATGTTATGTTATTTGACAAATGAAGTCAATTCTTATAATAAGTCGTGAAATGGGAATACAATTCAAGAATTTTTGAATTTTGGATTTCAGTTGACTTTAAACTTCAGATTTCATGTAAAGTCCTTCAGAAATGTTGATTTGAATTCAATGTTTTCAATCAGTTTTACATTTTCTTCACATCTCTTCACAAAATTGTTTTATAATTCAACAAATAAAGACTTGATTTTCCCCTTTCATCAACATTTCTGTGCATCAAAGCATATAACCTGAAAACTTGTGAAAATTTCATATTCAAACAGTTATTTGTCATTTCATCAAAATATTGTTCCCATTATTGAAAATATGAATGATTTTGAAAATAATAAAAATAGTATAGAAGTAAAGGTCAAATTTATTTATCCAAAACCCCCTGAGAGCTGATACCACTTATATACATCACATGAGTATAGATTACATAACCAAATGTATAAATGGATTGAGATTTAGCGCAAAATTAATATTATATTTCATTATTATTACTATTTCTTAATAAAGTATTGAATATTTGTTATGTTATGGCAAATAAAGTGTTATATAATCTGTCAGTCATTAAGTTATTTATAAAGTGATTAAAATTCACGTCAAAACTCAACTAAAAAGTAATAGTGTTTTGTATTAACACAAATGCAATGCATTGAGGATTCACTGAATTGTTTTGATTAAAATGAGTTCAAAATTACTGAACATTTATTACATGTTTTGAAATTCAAAGTAATGTAATAAAAGATTTAATCATTAATTCAATGCTTTTTTCAAATAGTTTTTTATTTTAACACAAATTATTTGAAAGATTTTAAAACATTTTTCCAAAACATTATCTCTAAGTCTACTGATTGTTATTCAACACTCAATAAAACATTAATTTTCAGATAATTTCTTCATTTGTTTTTCAAAGCGATTCTCAAGAAACTTGAAAATTAAGTTTAAATCTGAAATCATTTGTTAATCAATGACTTTATGCACAAAAAAAGTTTTGATTTCAGTTTTATAATCAATTCTTATGTTGTAATTGATTTTGAAAATAAATCATTTGTTTTTGAGTAAAATAAAAATATTTTTGATTAATGTTTTTGATTTTTAATATTTAATTGTTTACAAAAATATGTTAATTATTGGTCAAAACAAATGATAATACGATAAAAATCATCCGTTTTTTGAAATATAATTTAGAATTTTGTTACGTTTTACACATCCACTGCTGAATACCCCTGGTGAAGTATAAAATCATTGAAATTAAGGGGAATTTTATAATGAAATTTGAATTATTTATTAGTTTTTTGAGAAGATTTTCAATGCTTTTATTTTTTTTGGGAATTTTCACAAATAAATTATTCTTTGATTTTTAAGCAGTTCTTAAGTATTGCTTAATATTAAACAAATTATTTGAAAATACATTTGGAATTAAAAAACAATTATTTTTGAGATTATTATAACATAAGTGAAGAAATTAAAGGCAAAGTAAAGGTCTGTTATCTCTTTGGCTCTGTTATCCGCAAAATTAAATTAAGACCAAAAGGAAGAGCTGAGGCATTGGTTTAAAAATATTTATTATATGAGAAATGGGTTTTAATAGCGGTTTTAATTCATAAATATTTATATGAGAGCGAAGTATAGAGTTTATGATTAACTGATTGTTATTTAAAAACACAAATCGAAATCAAATTACATTAAAAACATATAAAAAACTGATTTATAATTCAATTCTGATTTAAATTCAGAATTCTTTGCAAAAGAGAAAAATCACTACAAAAGAGAGGTTTTGAACATTTGTTTGAGTTTTTGATATTACGGTTAAGAGAAGAGCGCATCACAAGAGCATCTGATAAATGAATTGGATTTCATGCGCTTCACCAGCAATATTGCACATACCTGTGCTTCATTGAAAGCACACACATACACATAATGTCTGAGTCACGCTCTCCATGCAATTGAATTGTATTAAGACCTTCACCTGCATGTCGTGATATATACCTGACTTGGAAGACCCGGCTCAGGCATGTCTTTTACCACCCACTCATAGCCTATCAGTTTTGTGAACTGAATAATAATTTAAAAGTGAATTAGATTTCAGTTTAGTTTATAGTTTAATAGTTAATAGTTTTTCGCCAGTCTAAAATTGCCCAGTACACATCCACTACACATTATTTTGAGTGTTTGAGTGCAACAAAAAATTAGTAAATTTATTACAGATTACATACACTTTACATACACTTCCATATAATCTAAACTATTCCCGCAAACACTGAAAACACTTTAATAAATAATAATAATTTAAATAATTGTAGTTTTTTTCTCTCTCTCTTTGCTTCCCCTCAACGCAACCAACACTTCTATTATTAACTTAATATACAATCAATTTATTTCGTGAACCAAATGTTGAATACATTTTGAAAAACAAATTTGTTATAAGAAAAGAAGAAATAAAATGTATTTTCATTGTTATTATTATATATTTTTTGTCCCTTTGTTTGTATTCATTCAAATGTTTTATTGAAAAATTTGCTGAAAATCTTCTTCCGATGAGATAATAAATGGCAAACAATTTAAACGTTATCTAAAATATTATTCATTTATTTATTTCACTTTTTTTCTTATTTTCCTTTAAATAAAAACATATTTTCTTATAATAAATAGTTTTTTGATTAAATGTTTGTTTTTCAGTTGAAATTTAAATTGAATTATAAAAACAATAAAGAGATTTTCAAAATAGATTTTATTTCAATCATTAATTGATATCAAAATATATTTTTGTGTTTTTTTCAAATAAATATTTAATTTTATTGAATAATAGTTTGTATTAATTAAATAATTTTGTTTTGTTTTAACTCATTATTGGGTTTTAAAACTCCTTTCCATACATTCAATGCTAAAGATTTTCAAACAAAACAAATATTAATAATGAAAAAGAAATTTTCAATTTTCTAAAAGTGGCCTCAAATACACACAAATACACAAAAATGCCTTCAAATGCCATCAAAAGCCAAACAATATTAACTCATTTTTCCTCATAATTATTAAATTAAATTTATTTTTGAAATCTTTAGGAATAATATAATAATGGAGTGAATGTTGTAGTGAATGAAAAAAAGGCGGAAAAGAGGTTAAAACTGATATCAGATTTGAGTTGTATTTCAAGGAGAAAGTGCTACAAAACACTGATTTTCAAACATTATAACAATTTTCTCATTGTTTTCTTATGACATCACAATTACTGTCATCTTTTCATTCAAACACAACCCAATCCTATTAAAAGCACAACTAATTCAAGGCTTTATTTTTATTCAGGCAAACACAACTTAGTGTGGGCTGAAAAATGCACCTGAATTTTATATCTGAATCAAATCAGATAGTCTCAAAACATTTAACTTGTTCGTATATCTTCCATATCAATGCTGTGAATCGCAATTTTTATTCAATAAACTTTTTGTTTCATTAATTTTTAAAAACCAGAAAAACATTTAATATTCAAAAGCAAACCAAAGATTTTCATAAATTAACATAAATTTCATGAAATGTTTAGATTTTTATTATTTTTATTGAACATTGAATTAGATTTTTCTCAAAACTATTCTAATTCTTGTGTTTTTTCTGAATAATTATTGATTGAATGAATACCAGAATTGCTTAATCAGTGGTAATAATCAATTCAGATATAAGTTTAATGTAATCCTCTGTTAATATAAAGCATTTGAATTGAGATTTATTGTGAAATCAGATAATCTGTTGCACTAATGGTTAACTCAATCCGTGATATGAATGAGTAGTTATTGAAATTGTTTTAATTTTATTGAGTCAATGCCGTCAAGAAGTCTTCATTTGAATCAATGAAAGGATTGATTTAACAATTTATTCAAATTATTGCCAAAAACTGTCACTTTCTTACTGAATAAGTGATCAAATATTTTGTGCTCAAAAGGCATTCAATGTTTGTATTTATAAATATTTTAAAAATTAATTTTCAATTTTTGTTTCATTCAAATCAATCGTAAAGTAATTCATCTGAAAATTCTCATCCGTTTTCGTTAATTCAGATTACATTTAAAAATATTTAAACCCATTTATCATGAATTCAATGCTTATATTCATTGATTTCACAATATTTTTAAAGCATTTAAATTCAATATTCATGGCATTCAATACAAACGCAATAGAGTTTACTATTGAACAGAAAATCTTCATCAAAAAGATTTATTGTTAAACTTTTTCAATGAATTTTCCCAATTATTTTGGTCTAAAGTAAAATGAATTGACTCTGAAATCTACACCAAATAAAGTACTGAAGACTCAAAAGAAAATTCAATTTTATTTACATTATTATAATATTTGTTACAAATATGTGTATAAAAGAGGTATTTATTGTTAGGAAATGGGAATCAAATGAATGACTGAATAGATTCGATGAGTTTTCATGTCATCTAAGTTTGTAAATAATAATAAGTGTCTACAGAATGATATTCCATACAAATGCACAGGTATACCACACAAGCAGTATTGAATACCTTGATAACAGTCACGACCACTGTTTACCACAAAATAATCCACAAAAAACTTCAATTATTTTGGTTTCAATTCCTTATAATTTTACTCAATATTTAGTTTCTCTTATTATTCAGTAAATCGTTTTAAATGTTATACTTTGTGTTTGAATACAAAATCTTTGTCAAAGAAAAAGTATTCAGAAAAAGGATTTTATAATTGAATTCAGTTTCAAATCTAGACTTCAATTGAAATAACTTTTGTGTTGAAAACAGAAATATATGTGAAATATGAAGAAAATAATAATTATATAACAAAATCATTGCAATAAATGCCAAAAATATATTTAAATTGCAGTAAAAAAATCTTAAAGATTTTGAGCTCAAAATGTGATGTATTTTATAAAATAATTCAATTCATTGTCTGATATTATCCATAAGATTATGAATACAATAGTTTTTAAACTTTTCATTAAATCGCAAACAATTTTGTCTCAAAATTATTAAAATTTCAAATTTTTTTCTCTCTAATCAACTAAAATAACTCTTCAGTCAAAACCATCGTTCATGTGATTCATGTGAATAATAAAAGAAATTTTTAAAAATACAACAAAAATGAAAAAAAATAGGAAAAATAGGATATATTTTTAATTAAAGGCATAAAACACATAAACTATGCACAACTCAAAGGAGAGGGGAATACGGGTTCACGAACTCACTTATGACTTAAAAATTTAATTTATTTACAATTATATTAAACATCGACTCAATTGTTGTGAAGAATAATTGAATTCTCATTTTTTTTGTTCAAAACTATTTTGAATTTTAAGAGATTTCTGAAAAGTTTTTCTTCAATTGCTTTAAGACTTTAAGATATTATGAGAAAACGATGTTTTCAAACCCCAAGACATCCAAACCATACAAATGATACTAATTGTTCTAAATTGTTCTTTGCAAGGGAAACGACCAAGGGTAATCCTTCATTTTAACCATTCTCAAAAATATAATTAATAAATAACTATTAAAGTGTTTGAAAATTTATTTTAAAAATGATCTGGTTAGTTATTTGACACCTTTAATCAGGAACTCTATTGTGTTTTTACAAATTGAAAAGTATTGACACATCCATAACCCGAAGCACTGCTCCTCTCATAATGAATGTTCAGTCAGATATGCCGTTCCCCTCTTAAATAACAAAACATCGCTAAGCACTGGCATATTTGACAGGTTAGGCACTGTGTTTGATGGGTCCGTTCCGAAAGCAGAGGCACAGTAGAGTCGCATCGCTTTATTGATGAAATTTATGACCGAAGCGGTGATGCCTTAACCCTAGACTTGGGTTTAGGTCTTCGGTTTGAATTCAATGATCAAATGCTCGCATACTTTGCAGTTCGTCATAAAAATCGTTGAATTATGAGCACTGGCTATAAATTTGTAAAACACCTCATCAGAGATGAAAACTTTGTTCAATTTATGGTATAATTAAAGTGCTTTGCCGCTCAGCCTGTGCTCAGGTGTTCCATCCATGTCATTCCAGTTTAGATAAAAATATAGTTTCCATGACTTATATTATAATAATATTAAATCAAATCCAAAATATTTGACTCAAAGTCAACTCAAATATAATTTAAAACACGGATTAACTCTGTCTTTGATATAAAATCTGTTATTTATTGCCATAAAAATGACTGACAATCAGCCCCTTATAGCCCCTTAGAGTACATCACTAATAGTAGTCTTAAATATAATCTGTTTTAAAGTTAAATTCAAATGAATAGACAAATCATTAAATATTGTAATGGGAAAAGCGATTGAAACACGGGTTTGAGTTTTGATTAAATATAAGTTGTTTTTATTCACTAAACATTGATATAATAAAAGTCCACAAAAAGTAAAAGTAAAGTAAAGTTAAACAATAGTTGATATTCTGAAGAGAAGTCCTCAAATCGATGTCAAACATAAGCATAAGTAGACCTCTGAATGATGATGTAATTGATCTCAAGTCGATCTTCTATTCGACGAGTAGTTTCTCTCACGTCTTGTGATTGGGTTGATGTGTTTTCTCACGAAGTCCTAGCAGATGGTTGTTGAGGAATGTTGAGATCGCAATCCATATTTTATATTAAGAATTGAACAATAGCTCAGTTTTGGTGAACACAATGGTAAGGGAATGATAATAGGAAGGGGACAACAATAGCATAGGGAGAACACAATGGTCGGTGTGCAATAGCTTTAGGTTTAAATATTTAAAGTGAAAAATATGTGAAATTATATTATATCACAATTGAAGACAATCATTGAAATATGTCTTAAAGTGTGAGAACTCAGGTATAGGTTTAAAACGAAAGAAAGTTTAAAATCGTTTGCAATATTTAATTAAAACATAAAATAATTGAATTTTATTTGTATTTATATTTCATTTAATATTTTGATTCAAAACAATAATTATTTTAAAAGTTTTTATTGAAAACAAAATTTTTAATTAAAAATATTTTCTTTTAATTTAAAATTATTGCAATTTTCTCAATGAATGTTTTACTAATACAGGAATGCATCTGAGGATGAATGGACCAGGGAGATCCTGCATATGAGAACTTTTCATAATACCCGAAGGGTGACAAAGAGATGAACCCCTAAACAAATTGGTCTCCAATTCCCTGTAAAACTTAAGAAAATCTTTTTGAATGAATATTTTACGAGTGCTTCGTATGAATAGAGTTGAGGCCTAAAACCCAAAACTTCCTGTTTTAATGAAATTCTCATATAATATATGACATAAGGCTTTGAATCACGACTTAATCATAATATGTTAACTCTGTTTCACTGTTCTCTTATTTTGAGCCCTATATTCAAATCAGTCTTTGGTTTCAATCATTATTACTATAACTTACATAATGTTCAGATCAGAGACCGGAAAGTCTATCAAAAATTTAATTTTTAATTAATACTAAAAATACTTTTGATTCTCAACTCTATTGTACTTTAAGTACAATTAATTTAGGTTTAAGAGCACAGGGATGTAAACCTAATCTTAAATAAAATGCGATTCAATTAAAATATTTATCAAATAATCTGAACATTATTTTACATTATTTTACATTGTTTTTAATTTTTTGGTTTTAATCGTGTTTTCATTTAATCTACATATTGTGTAAATAAAAGATAACATATCTTGGATTCACTTGAACTGAAAAAACATTTTTATTCACAAATTTTCAGATTATCTTCCGTTGAGTTAATTGTGATCCTTATGTACACTACTGTAATATAGAGCTCAGAATCGAGTCTATAATCAAATGTTTATTTAAAACAACAATAAAATAGATTCAGAGATTCAGACCTTCACTACATTTAGGCCTCAGTTTTGCAGTAGAGTTGAGAAAACAATATTTATTTTTAATTCTTATAACAAATGAATGTAAAAATCATTAATAAGTTTTACTTAGATATTCATTTCTTCAATCAACACAACCAGAGGTGTATAGTGTTTGTAATATCGCATGACTTTAAGATTGGGCAAAAACCACCTGTCCTTTCATATGTATAGCAATACTAAGTTTAGAAATATTGTTCACAATTGTTATAGTTTTGATTCAATACTAAAATTCCTTTAATTTATAATTAATGAAAACTCATTAACAATAAAAGTTTGCAAAAACCCCTGAATATTGTCTATTATTCTCTCCTTTCAATCAATTTCAACGTTCAATATATACCACAAAAACAATCAACAAATCCCATAAATATTTCTAAACATTAATGAAATGTTTATTTAAAGTGAAATATAATTTAAGACAAAAATATCTAAATATAAAAGTTATGTAAAACACAATTAAAGGTCTTTTTATTTCTTCAATATTTTAATTAAATAAAAGAAAATAATTAAAATTTTAAGCCTTTATTACTCAATGCTTTAAAACTCCTCTTTCATCACAATTGAAGATAAAATGGGATAAAAAAGTCATTAAAATTAAAATTAAAAATTTTATTGTTTATAAAAAAATAGCAATTCTTTCAAAAAATTCATAAAATATTTTGTTTTATATTTTTATTTTACATTAAATTATTGTATTTTTAATCTATTTTTCAAACAATTTACACAAAAAATCAATAGTTTTATACAATTATCGCTAAAAAATCAGATTAAACTTCAAATCAAAAAATGTTTTAATATTTTAATAAACGACTTAATACTCAAGAAAATACTATTTTGTAATCAATTTATATAAAACTTTATATAATATTAAAATCAATAATAGTTTCAATAGTTTTAACGATATTTTATTCAATGATTAACTTTTATCTCTGAAACAAAAGACTTAAAAGTTTTGTTTGCATTAAATGCTTATAAAATTGAAAAATAAAATTCATTAAAATTATGTGCACTTTATTTCAATTATAAAAATGGGAAAAATATAACTAATTTTTATTGCAATTGTAAAAATTATATATAAATTAATCTACAAATTAAGTGATTTTTATTATAAAAGAGATTTGTTTTTACTTAAAACCTAAACAATTGAAATATTAATGGCAATTAATGACCAGACGATGGACGAAGTTATATGCAATGATAGTTTAAAAAACTAATTATCAGAATCATCTCAAAAACCCCATTTGTTTGTATGAAAAGTATCTGTGAAGTATTGGACATTGATAACTTTTATTATTATAATTATTTATTATTGATTAATAAGTATAACAACAAAACAAAACAATTCTAACATTCAATACTTCATATGATTTTTATGTATAGTTTTTATAATAAAAATGAATTACAAATACAAATGAAAAACAGTTTTTTAGACGAAAATAGTTAATGAAATGAAAATGTTTTGTTTGTTTTGTGGAGAAAATTAATAAAAATATCACAACTGGTCATCAGTTAACCATAACTTTGTCTGAAGACCACAATCGGAATGTTTTTTCACTTTTTATAAACATTTAATGAAAATTAACTTTTATTTAAGCAATGGTTGTGTTAAGGCTTTAGTCCTCTAATGCACTGAAATTTGTTTAAAATTTGAATTTGAGTTCAATTTGTTAATTATATTCATTATATTCACAGTAAATATTAGCACAAAATCTATTAACACTCAGACTTGTCCTCTTCCACAAGGAATTGGGTGTCTCTGTCGGTGTCCACTGTCGTTGGATTCAAAGCAATTTGTCTGATTTGCACCTGAGGTGATGACCTGTGTATTACACTCGACGGCGGCAACACTGCGGAGCCTGTCATTGATTTGTCGTAATTATTGCTCATATCTATCGGTGCCTTCTTAGTGTATAACTCATCCGGCACTTCATAGAGCCCTGAATTTGTGTCGTTATTTAACTTTTTCACATTTCCTTCCTTTCCGTTTGACTCTAACTCCTCGTACATAGGATTTGCAAAATCTGTTTGTTTAATGTCTCCCAAATTGAAATCCCCGTCCAATGGCTCCTAAGTTAAGACACATTTCATTAATAAAAGTGAACTAAATATCAAATTTCTAAACCACTTACGGGTTGTTGTCCATCATTGGGGCCGTTATGCCTAAAGTTTGGTCCATTGAACTCAACATTGGTCCCTGGGCGGAATGATACACTTTGATTGGCGCCGAAGTGTTTGCTGAAACAAAAATCAATTTACAATTATTTGAATAATTACTATTAAAAGCAAACAAACCCTGACTTTCTTTTACAGTAGGTGTAGAGACCTCCGGCTAATACCAGTGCCAAAAGCACTATAAGGATCGGCAAAATGACTGAAGCGAACACTTTGTCCGAATCGCCCCCTATTTGACTGCGAGGTATATATTCTTCACAATTATTTCCTTCAAAATTCTCGACACATTTGCAAACTATTTTAGTCGAGTCCTGTTCACTGTGTAAACACGACCCACCGTTCCTACACTGACATCGATGGGGTTGGGATTTCGGCTGTTCAAACGCCGTATTACAGGCCCCGTTCTGACTCAACACCGATGTTGTCGAGTCCGGACACGAACAACGATATCCGCCCGGAATTAGAAGACATAAGTGAGAACATGAAGCGCTCTGACAGGGGTTGGACACTAAGGGTAGATATAATTAGTGAGAAATTGAATGAAATACCCCTTAAATACAAAATACATACGCGAAGTGTTGTATTTCTTTTCCTGATAGACCTTCACATCAGTCGCGTGTTCTAATGATCGCCGGACCCTAACCTTGACTCCCCGTCCAAACTTATCTTGTCTAAATATCTCTCCGGTGTCACGTGTCACCCAATAGAGTTGGTCCTCAAACATGTCAAGAGAGGACGGGTGGTATAGTTCACCACTAATAACAACCACTCTATTGGTTCCGTCAGTGTTTGATGACTCGATTGTATTGAGCTTAGAGTCCGCCCAATAAAGTCTATTCCCGGCCTCGTAGTCAATGGTAATACCCGTGGGATAACCAAGTTTTTCATTAATAATCAATTTTCGTCTGTTCCCGTCCATCCAACTCGACTCGATTTTGGGCACCACTCCGGCATCCGTCCAAAACATTCGGCCCAACTCTGGAGCCATCGCTAAAGACGTCGGTCTTTCTAAACCATTACTAACGACTGCTTTCCTATACCTTCCGTCCAAAAGACTGGTAAATATACGCCCCTTTGGTTTAGAATTTGAATTATCCATGTCCATCCAATACAGGTTCCTATGGGTGCACAAGCAGTCCATCAAATAATTGCAAACTTAGAAAAATGGTTTTATATCATACCTTCCGACCCAATCCACTGCGATGTCAACCGGTTTTGTAAGACCTTTGAGTTCGAGGTTCTGTGCGAACCCATTCCCATGCTCGGGGTCATTGGGGTTGGGGATCACTGCTCTCTTTATTGTCTTATCGTAAGTGTCTGTCCAATAGATAACGTCTAAAACGATAACAAAGAAATGAATTTAATGTAAAGTTTTAGTCATTTAATGCAAATCTGATTCAGACCTGAGATCGGGTCGTAATCGAGGGATTGGACGCGACTCTCGCCGGCTATGAGTGCGGACTGATGTTGTTGTGGCAGATCTATAGCCCTTATGTCCGGTCCGTCAGCGTATAACACAAACGCCGGGATTTCACTCTTGGCTACACATCTTTCATCAGTCATTTGAAACCCTTGTTTGCATTGACAGACATAAGTGCCCTCAATATTGATGCAGATTTGGGAACAGTTGTGTCCAAAACCCGAACACTCGTTGATATCTTCGCACAGTTTGGTGTTGTTGTGAGAGATTTGATATCCACTGAAGAATTGAAAATAATGTCAATGAATATGAAAAGCACTCAATGCGTGGAAAATGACATACCGGGGACAAACACAGATATAACCGCCGTCGCCCACTGCGGAACAGTTGTGCTGACAGCCCCCTTTGGTGTCCTTATTGCACACCCCTTTATGACATCCCTTCTCATCCGATAGATCTCCGCAATCGTCGTTATGATCGCATACTTTCTCCATTGAAACGCACTGTTCGTTCGCACACTTGAATTGATTGGGAGCGCAGGGAAGCGGGAATTTACGGCACAGGGTATGGTTGTTCTCATCACTTCCGTCCCCGCACTCGTCCTGTCCATTACACGTTTGCCACAATGGTATACACCGTTTGTTATTGCACTGGAATTTTCGGGTGAGATCGCACTCAAAGTTCTGACACATAGTCTCCAATTCATCGGTTCCATCGCCACAGTCATCGTCGCCATCGCACAAGAAGTCAGGTCTAAGACAGACCGTGTTATTGCATTGAAACAGCGATTCCTGACAGTAGCGGCCATTAGGGAAACGGGTCGGACAGTTCATCTCATCCGAAACATCTGAAGTTAAAAGGAAAGGGTTTAGGATTGGGTTTTAATAAGGATTATATAAAGGTATGGATGAATTGAGAAATATCTGCCAACCCTTGCAATCCTTGTTTCCATCGCAAACTAGTTTGTGAGGAATACAGTGACCGCTTCGGCACTTGAACTGATCGTCTTTGCACTTGTAGTCCAAACAGTCCTTTTCATCAGAATTGTCTTCAATGCCTGTTCCGTCACTACAATCGGACTCGTGATCGCACCTCCATCGGGATGGTATGCACTTCTTGTTCGCGCACTGGAATTCACTCTCAGAGCACTCTCTGTAGAGATCGACACACATAGCGCTGTCTTCATCCGATTTGTCGCCGCAATCGTCTTCAAAGTCTATTAAAAGACAATAAGTATTGAAACCAATAACCAAAACAAAACACCCATTCCTTACCGCATCGCCAACGAAGAGGAATACATCTACCGTTCCTGCACTTGAAATCTCCCGTTTCGTGGCATTTGGGACAGAATTCAGGGTTGGACTCATCGGAATTGTCTCTACAATCGTCTTTGCCATCACAGAAGAGCCAACTGGGTATACATCTATAGTTGTTACGGGTCGGGCATTTCTGCCATCCCGTACTGCAGTTGCGATTCCTACACCTGTGCGCCGGTTCATCAGAATTGTCGCCACAATCGTCATCGAAGTCACAGAACCATAGTTTGGGAATACATTTACCGTTTTCGCACCGGAATTGTGTGTCAGTATCGCACTCACGCTTATGACATACCGACGAGTCTTCGTCCGAACCGTCGGAACTGTAGTTAGGAATAAAATAATCGTTAATAAAATTGAAATCCTTTCCCAAACACCAGACAAACCAATCATTATCTCCGTCGCACTGCCACGAGTCGGGAACACACCGTCCAGTGGACCGACACTTAAAGCTATGTTCACCGCATTCGGTGTCACAAAAACTTTCATCAGATTTGTCGCTACAGTCGGGGATTCCGTCGCAGATCCTGATCCTTGATATACACGTCTGGTTGTTCCTACACTGAAACATCCCGGGTTTGCACATAAAGGGCGCACAGTTTACTTCGTCCGAACCTATTGTGCAATCATTTTGTAAATATTAATTGAGATTTCCTTTAAAAACATAAACACAAGGAATGGGTGTTTGTTATGACACTAACCGTCTCTACAGTCCTTGTCTCCATCACACGTCCAGAAGACAGGAACACATCGATCATCGGGTGCTTGACATCGATGTTGACCTTTAGTGCAGTTAGCAATACATGTCTTATTGTCTGATTCTAGAATGAAATTGTTAGGACAGGCACAGGTGTATGTCTGACCACCCGGTGCTATAAGACATAGATGAGAACAGTGACCGTTATTATCACCGCATGGGTTATCGTAAGGCAATTGTCTTAATGGATGGTAAATATGGATATCGTATGGCCTGTGGGATGTGTTTCTGAGCACCTGTAGGTTTTCACCCGTGAATTTGTGGGCTTTCACTAAACCCTTTGTATTCCAATCCGTCCAATAGAGCCAATCGTCAAACACTGACAGTGCAAACACATGCGGAACAGAACTGCCACTCAATACAGAGTGCCTGTGCTTCCCATCAAAGTCCGAGTACTCGATGTAATCCAAGTGCGCGTCCGCCCAAAACACCCGATTACTGAAGTAGTCAATAGTGAGAGCGTTGGGCCAAACAAGCTTTTGCTCGTATGTTATGATACGCGAAAAGTTTGTTCCGTCCATTCCTACCCTTCCTATACACGAGTGATGACCCCAATCAGTGAAGAAAATATATCCGATGCCCGGGTGGACAGCAATAGCTCGCGGATCAGATATACTTCGACCCAGAATTGTCTTTCGGTGATTGCCATCCAATTCCGCCACTTCTATGTGTTTACTGGTTCTGTCCATCCAATAGATCTTACGCCCGACCCAATCAACGGCAATGCCTTCGAGTCCGTGCGCCTCATGTCTGATAACATTCTGTTCTCCCGTTCCGTTGATAAATATTCTGTTAATGGTTTTGTTGCCAACGTCTGCATAGTAGACCCTATCCTCTCTATAATCGAAGTCAAGTGCCACCACATTCTTCAAATCCATTTTAATGAGATTATATACCGTTCCATCAGTGCTTATGTTTCTCAAGTAATATCTATTACTGAATATAATCCAGGGCTCGATGTTATCCCTGCGCTTACATACGTGTCCATTGAGTTCCCTCTCATAATATGATTCATTGCATTTGCAGTAATAAGACCCGGGAGTGTTGAAACAGTATTGACTGCACTTCCCTTTCATTGCATTGCACTCATCGACGTCTTCGCACGCCTTTCCGTCTTTCATCAGATAATAGCCTTCATTGCACTCACAGTAAAAACTGGTTAAAGTGTTGATACACTTGTGCTCGCATTGATTGACCTCTGTTTTGGCGCATTCATCGACATTACAATGAGAGGGTTCGTCACTCCCGTCGTCACAATCCAACTGTTTATTGCAAACCCTCTCATATGTAATGCACTGTCCATTCTTGCACCTGAACTGTCCGCCCGCACACGTCGGCGCTTCTGTCTTACATTGGGGTTGGTTTTCATCGGATCCGTCGCCACTGTATTAGAAATAAAAAGAGTTAACGATATTATCATATATTTTGTTCACAAACCAGTCGTCTTCGCCGTCGCACAGGTATGTCCTTCGAATGCATTTGGTGTTACGACACGAGAATTCTTCGGGAGAGCAGGTCCTAAACGTACAGTTCCGGTGCTCATCAGATCCATCGCCACAATCGTTGTCGTGATCTGAAGTGTCATTCAATTTAGAAATATTTCAAACAATAAATCATTTATAGACAGCACTGACCGCAAACCCATTCCTTATTAATGCATCGGTGGTTATTGCACCTAAACTGGTCCACTTCACACGGTTCAGGTGGAGGACATGAATGGACAGTTGTGTTCTCATCGGCTCCATCAACACAGTCTGGGTCTCCATCACATATCCATCGCTTAGGTATGCACTGCGCTCGACCCCAGTTCTTGTTGGCCGAACACGTGAACTCTCTGTCGGGATCGCACTGACGAGTGTCGCACTGGTGTCTCACATCTTCATCTGAGTTATCCAAACAATCATTATCTCCGTCACAGATATATATTCTTGGAATACAATTCCCGTTATCACAGGTAAACAGATCCCCAAAACACGTCCTCTTCTCGCTCTTACAATACTCTTCCGGTTCATCGGCTTTAGAGCCGCCGCAGTCATCATCTCCATCGCAATACCAGGTCGCAGGTATGCACCGGTGGTTCGGACACCGGAAGCTATTTGGAGGACAAGTTCTTTGTGAACAGATCAACGAATTCTCGTCTGAATTATCGCCGCAATCGTTATCGCCGTCTGTTTTCACAATTAATTGAATCATAAATAATCCGAAAATAATACCATTCCTTGCAATCTATAGATCCCTTACCGCACAGCCAATAGGGTTCGACACAAATGTTTGTGTTTTCACACTTGAGGTGATTTCCCGGACACGTCCTGTTGTTCGGACATATGCTATGGCTTTCATCCGATGTTTTTAAATCTTTACAATCGTTGACTCCATTACACACTTGACTCTTAGGAATACACTTATGATTAGCACAAGTGAACTCTCCCTCAGCACAGGCCGGGTATTCTGAAAATACAATTCAAATTATATAAACTGCGTAAAGAGAGCACAGGTATGAACACTCACGACATCCTTCTTCGTCAGTATTATCTCCGCAATCGTTCTCATGATCTGAAAAAAGATTAAACAAAATATGAAAAAATTGAAAACTTATTAAAAGTTAGAAATCTTTACCGCATTTCCAGGTTTTAAAAACACACCGACCGTTACCGCACCGGAACTCATTTGGACTACAGGTGTGCAGTGCTATCAAAGATATAAGATTTTATAGAAATTGTTGTTTGAATGCAAATCCAACACAACTCACAGCAAAACACTTTGTCCTCATCTGAATTGTCTCCGCAATCGTCGTCCCCATCACAGGCCCAGAGCCTTGGGATGCACTTAGAGTTACTGCACGCGTATTTGGTTTCTTCACAGCTCACGTTCTCGGGAACACACATACGGTTTTCATTCGCCAATTTATACCCTGTATTGCATCGGCACTCGACAGCACCGTTGGGCGCCTGATGGCAAGAGTGAGCGCACCCGCCGTTTGCAATCTGACAGGGGTTCTTATTACATATTTGTCTTTGAGAAGAGAATATATGTATATCCCTGGGTGACTCTTCCAATCGCTTAACCATTTCTATCATTCCAGCGCCGGTATGTTTTTCAGCCCTATAAACACCTCTGAGTTGAAGATCAGTCCAATAGATATAGTTTCCAAACACAGTGACAGCGAATGGATATATTGTGGCCGAGACTAAGACCTCTCTATGATTGCCATCCATGTCAGACCTCTCAATCTTCTCCCTGAGTGCGTCAGTCCAATAGAGCTTCTTCTCTTCATAATCAATACTAAGACCGGAAGGTTGGGTCAAATTGTCTTCAATTAAGGCCTTCTTCTCATTGCCAGCCATTGTTGAGCGCAATATCTTTCCTGAATTTCCAAAACGACCTGAAAATACAAAAAGCAATTCAATAATCGAAATAACAGTTAATATCCAAGACTTACCCCAATCTGTGAAATACATGAGTCCCTCACAGGGGTCGACAACTATAGCCCGGGGTCTTTCAACTCTAGTGATCATAACTATTTGAGTGCCGTCCATATTCATTGAATATATGCTACGGTTGGCCGAATCGGTCCAATATATCTTATGGTGTGTCCAGTCGTATGCAATCCCTTCAGGATTTATACCTGTTTTCAAAATGACGTTAATTTCATCCCTTTTGTCGAGACTTAGCCACGAAATGCTTCCGTCGGGTCTTATTTGGGTAAAGAATAACTGTTTGTTCGCATAATTGAAGTCAAGTCCCACAACATTAGTTAAGTTCACTCTGGGAGGGAAGGGAGCACTTGTCACCTGAGGGTCCAAATGAACGCTTCGGATCTCTTTTCTTGTGGTATAAACAATATATTCCTCAACATCTTTACACTTTTGTTTGTCAGGTGCTAATACCCCTGTAGAACAGGCGCACTTATATGTCTCATCCCCATACCCGGGTGGTATAGCAAAGCAGAGTTGTTCACACATTCGGTCACTTAATCGAGAACAGGGAGATTCACCGGGCGGTTGGTTTTTGGCATCAAATATAACGATATCTCTTAACGTATCTAAATTTGATTTAAACGGTTCCGGAAGTGAAGTATTATTTTCTGCGAATTTGTTTCCTCTGAATATAGTTCTGAGGTTTCGGTCGACCCAATAGACCTGTGATCCCAATATAGACACCCCATAAGGCGTCGGTAGGTTTTTCCATATATATTGACGACGACCTCCAGAATAAGACACCTTTTGAATGGCATCCTCTCTGGCGTCGACCCAATAAACGTCATGAGTGACGATATCAATGGTAAGATCCCTGGGATTACTGATTCCCGTCACCACTATTGGGGTTCTATTACTGCCGTCGAGTAAAGCCTTTTCTATTTTGGGGAACTGTCCGTAATCTATCCAATAGAGGAACCGCTTGATTGGGTTCACCGCTATCTCTCGCGGGGCGTCGGTAGTGGTCTTAAGCAAAACCATTCTATGAGTGCCGTCCAGAAACGACACTTCAATATAGGTTTCGTGTGGAAAGACATTTGTGAAATACATGTTCCCTGCGATCCAATCGATAGCAATGCCTCGAATGCCGTTACTTCCGATGCCATCAGATATGATGTGCTGCTTCTCAGAGCCGTCGGGTTTTATACGATAAATACCATTCCTCTCTCCGGGATTGTATTCAACCCAATATATATGGCTTTTAACAACATTGACGTCAATATGCAATATGTTATGTCCCGAACCGGCCAACGGCTGTATGGCCTCCGCGTGGTCTTCAAGACTAAAGCCTTGCATTTTGTTGAGAGAGGACACGACAGCGAATGACTTATAGGGCTGACAATTGGTCTCACCGTCCGTACGGAACCCAGTGCTGCACAAACACTTCCTTTGGTTGTTGTCGGAGGGAATGCACAACTGCTGACAACCACCATTCCCAACACGACAGGGATGATTCTCAACTCCGGGACGTTTGCTGTAGATCTTAATGTTGGACAGGGAGGGTGTGTTCTCTTCTATGGTAATAGTGTTTCCTCCGTCCGGAAGATTAACTCTCGATATCTTCTCATAAACTGAATCCAAATAATAGAGACGATTATTATAGACACACAAACCCTGGGGTTTGGCTATTCCTGAGCCGGCGGTCACTATAGTCTTCCGGTCTTTGCCCTCAGTGTCGATGCTTTCTATAACTCCGGTATGACTTTGACTGAAGTAAAGCCTTTTGTTTTGTATGTCGAAAGTGAGTGCTTCGACGTGATGTAGGGAATCCCTCACAAGAATTGTTGCATTAGAGCCGTCCATATTAGCTCTGGAGACCTTCTGGGGTACACCAACCCCTCCCTCGTCTAACCAATAGAGCTTTCCCTGCAGTGGATCCAAAACAATGGCTTTGGGTTTTGCGACTCCTTTTTCTGAGCCGTCATTACTTAAGACAGTTCTTCGGTAATACTTCTCGCCATCGGTTTTAACGACCGCTATATTCGACGCCTTTTTGTTACCGATGTATAGATTCCTTCCGATCCAATCAAACGCTATACAGTAGGGCGCGCCCACAATACCATCAGGCAGAAACTTGGTTTGATTTCCTCCTTTGAGACTCACTTTATATAACGTTCCGTTCTCTTTGTCGTCCTCTTTGAGTTGCACCCAATATATATACCCGTCCTGTTTGTCGTAATCAAAATCATATCCGTTGTCGACACCAATAACTGGAGTGAAATGTCCGACACTTTTCTCATTCGGTGTTAGACTTAAGTCAACGATTTGTGTGGCTTTCATGACCATTAGATACGGGGTCTCTACAGGTATACAACGCCCACTCGAAGCAGTCCTGTCCTGACCATAACCGGGCGGACATTTACACGAATATCCCTCAGCATTAGGAGAGAGTAGACAGAGGTGTGAACAATGTGCTTTAGCACAAGGGTTTGGTGCCTGAGGTTGTAGTAAAGGATGGTTTATATGTATTCCCAGCGGTTGAGAGACCAGATGTGAGACCACTGTTTGGTTAACTCCTCTGAACTTATGACACGACAGCACTCTATTTAACTGTCTGTCTGTCCAGTAAAGGGTGTCTTCAAATACAGTTAATGAGTGCGGGTGTAGGAGATAGTGATTATGAGCTAATACTTGTTGTCTACCCGTCCCGTCGTAGTAACAGAAGTCAATGTAATCCAACTTAGAGTCCGCAAAATATATACGTTTTGTCGGTATATCTATTGTCAAACCGTTTGGCCAATAGATTTTGGTACTCACTATCACTTTGCGTTGACTGCCATCCATTCCCACCCTTTCTATGCGTGGGTTTTCCCCCCAATCCGTCCAAAACATTATTCTTTCGCCTTCTCTTGGGTCCAGACATATACCCCTGGGTTGGGATATATTCTGTGACAACAAAACGATATGATTTTTGCCATTAATAGTTGAAACTTCTATAGTCTTGAGTCGTGAGTCAACCCAATAGAGATTATTTGCAATCCAATCGACAGCCAGACCTTCAACCAAATCAAGACCACTGCCGACGACAACCTCCGGTTCACTCGAGCCCTTCATCATTCTGTAGATCTTCTTTGCGTGCATATCAGACCAATAGATAGTTCCCGAAACCATTTCCGAAGCCGTGGCCACAACATTCTCGACCCTTACGGGCACTCTCTCTAAGGATATCATAGAGATGTTTGCGACCAGAATTGAGCGCCGGTTGGAAATGACGAGATAAGCACTGCTTCTGTTGACAGCTTTGCAATGAGTCTTGTTTTCCAATTGGTATCCATCTTCGCACTGACACTTGAATGACCCTTTCTCATTGAAACACTTATGACTACATGAGCCGATTATAGAGCACTCGTCGATATCAACACAAGTTCGGGTGTCATTCAAGCGTTCACCCAAAGGACAGGTACAGAGCGGACCAAATGGTGTTTGGGTGCAGTTATGAGTGCATTGATTTGCAGAACACGTCGATAAATCACAGGCCGGCCCTTCATCTGCACTGTTAGGACAGTCGACCTTTTTGTCACATACATTACTGATTGGAATACATCTGTCGGTAATATTAGGACACATCCACTGACCACTCGGACACTCATAATGAGTAGGTCCGCAGGCGTGGCGTTGGTCTTCATCTGAGTTATCGCCGCAATCGTCGGTTTGATCACAAATCCAAGACTTGAAAATACATTTAGAGTTATTGCACTTAAAGTGATTTGAAGGGCACTCTATCTCTCCACAAGTGGTCGGTTCGTCACTACTGTCTGTGATTATAAGCAATGATAAAAAAAATTAACAAAAAATCATAAAATCATGAAATTATTGTGATTTTCATTCATTGTTGCGAAAGTTTAATGAAAATATGTTAACTACCTGTGCAATCAGGGTTGCCGTCACAATACCACGACTTTGGTATACAAATTCCTGAGGTCTGGCACTGGAATTGTTTGTCGGCATCGCATTGATTGGGAGAGAGTGAAGGACAACCCTTTTCATCGGATCCGTCGGAACTATCAATCAATAAATGGCATTATTTTACAACTCTTTAAAGACATAACTGTTTTATACAAACCAATCATTAACGCCATCGCAATGATAGCTCTCGTGAATACATTGCTTAAGATTCGCGCACTGGAACTGTGTTGAGGAACAGACAATCGGTGGACAGTTTTGTTCATCTGATTGGTCGAAGCAATCATTATCTCCGTCTATAGTGTTTTAAAATAGCACTCAATTAGTGATCGAAATAATTGATTAGAAATAAAAGACAAGAATTGATAACCAAATCATTGATTGCTTCTAAAATTGATTTAAATATTTCATTGAATTAAAAGTTTTGATGTGTTTTACAGATAATGTTATTATCATTTGTTTCGTGTTTTAAATTTCAATTAAGTTTTCAATTATAATAAATGAAAAGTTTTTGAATGTTTTTAAATGAAATAAAAAATAAAAAGCCATAAAATGTTAACGATTTTTGAATTCAATAATATATATGTATTTTTTTAATCCATAGTTTAAGTGATTTAAAGATTGATTAAATGATAACTACTTTCGTTCAAATTGTCTGAATTTCTTTACTTAGTGTAGAAATAAACTAAAAATAATTTCTATTATTGGAAATAAACTCTAAATTTGATAAAAATTGAGATAATTTTGAGTTAATTACACGAAAAGAAAACTTTTTATATAAACAGATCAGTAAACGTGAGAATGCGGTCAACACTACCAACCAATCGCACCAAACATATTGCAGTCAATACTTATCAATCATGTCTTTGCTATTATATAAGTATATGAATAAAAGGGTCATAAAATCAAGTATTATTTTGTAATGAGTTTTTCAGATGAAAGATATATATGAAATATATTTCACAATAAATTTAGATTTCAATCCAAATATTAATTTTTCAATTAAAAGTAATTTTTAATTAATTCACAACTTTTTTCTTAAAAGCCATTTCTTACACTCAATCTGAAGGTTAAGGGATAATTATATTCAGAGTCAGTTTTCAAGTAATTATAACATTTGATCTGCAATTCATTGAATGAATAAGTTTTTCAAACGAAATGAAAATAAGGAAATAAATTAAGAAAATTAATCAATGAATGATTGATCTCTTGTTTTAATGCTATTAATACTTAATCACACGTTTTGTAGTCTTTTTATTAGGTTTTTAGTCCTTTCAGTGCAAAATGTATAACAATTTTCAGTACAATAGTGGAAAGAATTGACTAAATTAAAGATGAAATTAATATTCATAACCAATTGTTCACTCAATTAAAAGTTATAATAAATATTATTATAATATTTTAATGTTTAAAAATTTTAATGACTATAACATTGAATTGAATTTTGATTTAAAATTTAAAATTTGATATAATATATGAATAATTATAATATAATCATTAAAGACCTGGAAGGATATGCAAAAACATTTTAATGAAGAAAATATTCAAATGTTTGCTTCAATTCAAACATTATATCAAATGTCAAACATTATAAGACCACTAACTCTACAGCAAAACTGATTATTAGTCTATTTATTCACAAATTGAATGTTAAATGTGTTTTTAAACCTAAATAACTATTAAAATGATTGCAGAAGTGCTTTGATTTATTAGACCAAGAGCACAACAATTATTTGCTCCAAAAGATATCTGAAGAGTAAAACATATAATTTGTGTGAAAATTGAAAAAATAAGTCTTTAATCCTATAATTATTCACTCAATTGAATCAGAAAATCAATAAAAAATATATATTGTTTTTATAACAATTCAAACACATCTTGCAATTGAAAAGTGAAAAATCATATGAATTTTAATTTTAAACAAAAATTTCATTGCTTTGAAACTCAAACAATAATTTATTAAAAATTAAAATTGTTTTCTCTTTTTCCCTCAAATTCTTTGTAATTTAAAGAAAGGATTAAAGTTTTGATTGCATTGAGAAAAAAAACTTTAAAATTCAATGAATTCCAGGAATATATCGATTGATAAATGATTTAATTGTGTGTATAATAGCGTACAGTAAACGAAGGTTACATTGAATTTCAAACGTAACACAAAACACAAAGTAAACATTTGTCTCACATTTTGTCTCAAAAGAAAACTACAAATACTTTGAAATATTTTTTTCACATTTCTAGTACTAAAAAGTCTTATCTTTTCGGTTCACAAGAAATTAATTTTTCAATAAATTTAAAATATTATAAAAAATACAAAAAAATATAAAAAATATTTTTTCTTCTTTTCATTCATTCATACATTTAAACACTTTATAAATAATTTTGACGAATAATGGTATGAAAAACAAAAATTCATTTCCTTTTGTAAAATCAAAAATTGAATTAAAATTTTGAACAAAAGTTTAGTTTTAATTATTTTGAGATTTCATTCAAGATTTGAGAAGATTTTCATTCATTTGAAAATATAATAAAATAAAAATGGATTTTAAGACTGAATTACAGAAGAATTAAACGCAACAAACACTTCACTGAAAATATTACAGTGTAATAATGGACAGGAGGTTAAGGAATGGTAGCAATAATTATGCGAATTATGTATAATATGAATGACATATAAATACAATTCTTTCAGTTTATGGAGATTTAAGTCATTTTCAAACACTTTAAGAGTTTTTGTGTCAATTTTTATGACAATTATTGTCTAATAATCTCTTATTTGAGTAAAAAGTGAATCAATTCTTACCACAAACCCAACTCTGAGGAATGCAATGACCACTTCCAGGACAAGTAAATTGATAGTAAGCGCAGGTCTTTTCATGACAAGAGTCACCCTCGTCACTGCCATCACCACCTTATGAACAAATTGGATATCAACACAAACACAAGACATGTAAATGAGGGTCACTTACAATCGTTTTCGGAGTCACACCTCCAGGACAGGGGGACACACCTGCCGTTCTCACAGGAAAATTCATTTGCTTCACACGTGACGTTCACACAACCCGTTTCGTCTGAATAATCCCCGCAATCATTATCTGAATCACACTTAAAGCCGATCGGAACGCACCGACCACTGGAGCACTTGAATTCACGGGAACTACATGTCGGTTGAGTGCAGTTCTGCTTCTCATCTGAATTATCCAAACAGTCGTCATCTCCGTCACAAACCCAGGTCTTCGGTATACATCTCTGGTTATCACAAGTAAAGTCCCACGAATTAGGACAGGCCTGCACTGGAGGTTCTTTGTCAGGGTCTGGAATACATGTGCGCTTATCGTCGGATAGTTTTTCACCGTAAGGACAGCCACACTGAGCGGTAAGACCCGGTCCTTCGGTGTCGTTGAGAGGGATTGGGAAACAAAACTTCTGACAATTCCCGTTGTCGTAAAGACATGGGTGTCTGTTGTCTACCCTTTGCGCTGATTTACTAAACACTCGAATGCCGTACAAACGACTGCCCTCTTCAACAGTGGTCACAATCTTCTCATTAGATCCGTTCTCTTTGTTCATTCTTAAGATGGCGTCTAACCTCCAGTCCGTCACATAAAGCCATTCCGCGTGAATAACCAAAGAGAAGGGATGTTTAATTCGCGGAGAGTTTATGGTCTTGACGTCACTGCCGTCGAGGTTTGCGTGTTGTATGTGATCGAGAAGAGCGTCGCACCAATAGAGTCGGTCAGTCATGTAGTCAATGCTCAACCCGTTTGGCCACCCGAGCAAAACACCTCTGAATATCATGACATTAGTTCCGTCCAAATATGCGCGGCTTATGTTTGCCGGTCGATCCCATTCCGAGTAAAACACATAACCCCTGTTCGGGTGAACCACTATAGCTCGGGGTCTCTTCAGGTTCTTCAACAAAACCCTTCTGTAGGCAGAGTTGGAAACACTGATCACATTTAGAGTACCTTTTCTGCTGTCAATGTAATAGAGATTATTAGACACCCAGTCGTGTGCCAAACCCTCAACCCCTTCGTTCTGTGAGGCCAACACATTCTCTTTGCCGGTGCCGTCGACTTTGATTTTATAGATCACATCCAGAATGACATCGGAATAGAAAATGTAATTATTTCTGGCGTTGAAGTCGAGGCCAACAAAACGTGCGGAACGGCTGACCACTGGAACGATAGCGTCATTAAATCCCGGGGACTGTTGGTCGAGAAGTATTCCTCTGACGAACTTCTGTTGGGAATACATAAGGAATTCCTCGACTCTGACACAAGTCTTTTGATTTGACGCCAACTGATAGCCTATATTACAGGCGCACCGGAAGCCCAATGCATAAGAGGTTTCGTCACCGTTTCGAGTGATAACACAAAAGTGCTGACAACCCCCGTTGGTTGACCCGCACGGGTTGGGAACAATTGGTTGCGATAGTGCATGGAATGCTTTAATAGCCCTGGGCTCTTTGATGAGTCGGCGTTCTCTATAGATGGCCTCAACACTGGGATCGGTAGAGTTGTATATATTTGTCTTAAGAACTCCCTGTCGAGTGCTGTCCGTCCAAAACACATGATCTTCGAACAGCGCAAGTCTTACCGGTGCCGGCACTTTAGTACTGCCCCTAATAATTGCGTGTCTGTTCTGACCATTATAGTCAACGGAAACAATTTGGTCTAACTGTGAGTCACACCACAGCACCCGTTCATTCACGTAATCCAATGCAAGTCCAGAGGCTTTGTATATATAGTTGGAGACAATTGTCTTTCGTTGAGTGCCGTCCATAAGCGCCCGATCGATGTTATCGGTGTCAGTGAAGAACATAAATCCTTTGGTGGGGTCGAGTGCTATATCCAACGGCGCAGTCATGTTCTGACTCAACACTATTGTATGTCTGCTGCCATCCATTTCCAAGAGATCTATCTTCTGGTTATGTGTATCGCAGACATAGATCTTACTACTGATCCAATCGATGGCAATGGCGATGGGGTTCCAGTGGAAGGACACGGATATATCCCTTGAAGTGCGGGGTTGTCTCCAATTCTCGAAGTGAATTGAATATATTTTTCGGGTCTCGACGTCAGACCAAACCAACAGATTCTTTGCGTAATGAAAGTCAATCCCAGAAACAGCTGTTGTGTTGGTTATTGTGTCCAAAGAAGTGCCCGAAGAGTCGGTTCTGTAGATCGCACTGTGATGTCCAAAGATTAGTCTCATTTCTGAACTATTGTCTGCTTTGCAATGACGGGGCGCAAGGAGTGTATACCCTGTAGAGCACCTACACATATAACTTCCAGGTGTGTTGACACAGAACTGATCGCAATGACCCCATTCCTTGCACTCATCCAAATCAATACAACTTCTTTGGTCTTTAGGGTTAATAGTCATCCCATCCTTGCAATAACAGGTCCCGCCGTCGAGAGAGGCCCGACAGCTGTGTTCACAAGTGAGTGAATCACATAGTTTTGAAGAACAGGCGTCCTTCTCGTCCGCCCCGTCCTTACAGTCATGCTTTCCATCGCACAGTTTGTCACGACTTATACACTGCTTCTCTGTTGGACACAAGAACTTAGTGTCGGGACAGGAGATCATAGAACAGTTCCATTCATCACTTCCATCGGTGCAGTCAGAATGACCATCACACTTCCAACGGGCGGGAATGCATATGGCGTTAGAGCACCTGAACTGTCCCTCATGACAGGGGGGGAAATCACAGCTCTGTTCGTCTGAATAGATATAAAATAAAACATTTAATAAAGTTTTCAAAGCTTTCAATGAATTGACAAAAAGTTTTGTAAAAGTTTTCAAACATTAACGCAATTGTAAACAAAGAGCACCTGAATTGTCGCCTTCGCCGCAGTCGTTCCAATGGTCACACTTCTTGGTCTCATCTATACATTTGGTTCCGTTAGTGCAACGAAACTCATTCAACTGACAGGAAGTGCCGTTATTGCAGTCCTTCTCATCTGATTTAATAAACAAAACAAACAAGGTTAGGTTATGCTAGGTTATTTCCAAGTCATTGTCAAGGTCCAAAGTAATGAGCACCTGATTCGTCGCGACAATCGATATAACCGTTGCATCTCTTAGTTATAGGAATACAGAGTTCGCTGCCATTGTTTGGACAGATGTGGTCATCGGACTGACAGGAACGGTATGTACAAAGCTCACCCTCGTCACTGCCATCTTGGCAATCTACAATCTTATCACACCTCCAGTGACGGGGTATACAAAAAGTTTGGTTGAAGACATACTGTCCACAAGCAAACTGATTACTACTGCATTGAGGCGCTGGACATGACTGGTGTTCGTCTTCACCCCCTTCGCAGTCTCTTTGATAATCTAAAGGGGTTTACATAAGTCATGATTCAAATGAACAACTGAGTGATGGAAAGGAGATAACAATGAAAGCAATTCATACCACAGACCCATCGCTTGGGAATACACCGACCATTATTGCAGCGAAAATTATCTGAACTACAATTGGCTGAAGTAATTGGAGGTAAAGTGCTTAACGATACTGTAAGACAGGTAATAATACAAATGAATTGCACGAAAACATAAATTTTAATATAAGGTTTCATATCTGGGAAATGGGTTTCAAACCATCAATATGTTTGACAATCAATATATTCACTCAATATTAGCAATGATTTCATTAGTATTCAAATTAATTGATTATTTCGTATGGATTTGAATGAGTGTTCACTAATAATGCAAATAATGTTTAGATAAATGAAAAATATTTCATTAAATTGTTATTTCAGACGAAAAACAATTCAAAGTCCACTCAATATATGCAGAAATTATTTAACATTTCATTTGATTTGAAATCCAATAAAATTCCTGAAAATTATATTTTCATTACTAATGTATAACTAAATACTGTTTCCTTAAAATTAAGGCTAAATCCTCTCAATTGCTCTCACATTCACTCCAATATAGATCTGAAGCAGTGATTGATTAATGAAAATATGTTTTCAATTAAATTGTTTACATTAAATGAGTTTTAAATTTGTTTTACACCACAAACACCACAAGAAAGTTGTTTACAACAACTGTTTTATAATTAAATAGTGAACTGAAATACTAAACAAAGATTTGTTTAACTAATATATCAATGAATTTACACTAAAAGCTAAAGAAAAATAAATATTTTCAGTGATATTCAAAACCAATGATTGTTTTCAATGATATACTAATTAATGAATAAATGTTTTT
>JAQGAT010000278.1:0-40558 GCA_034687845.1 Pantelozetes paolii
CAAATTGACATTGGTCATATCTTATATTGACATTGGTCATATCTTATATTGACATTGGTCATATCTTATATTCATTAACCAATTCGCGAAACAAAAACATATTCTCTTTACGGAAAAAGTTTTTGAGAAACTATTATTATGCAACAAAAGACCATGATGCATTCATTATATTTAATTTTAAATTATCCTTTGTTACTTGATAGAGATTTGCTGTTTAGTCAATACAACAATAATTATTTCAAAATAAAATCGTCGCCGGAATTGAAATATTTTAAAGTAATAAACAATTTTCACAATAATTGTCGTCAAAACATATTTCTGTCTAAATGTCTGGTTATTTGTAAATTGTTTTTCATTCAAACCTTTCAATTATCAGTTTATTTTGAAAACATTAAATCCGGTTTAATCTTGTTTTGACATTCACTTCATAAGTATGTATTGATAAACACTATAATTATATTCGTTTACGTAATTATGACAAATACTTTTTGTTGATATTCACTTGCTTTGAGGAAAAAATGCTATCATTTGAAGGGTTTACAAGAAATTTGATTCAATAACCGGTTTTGTATGAAATAATCGACTCATAAAAGCACAACACTTTGTGGACCGACAAACATGAAAATAAGAGTATTTTTTAAATTTGATAATTTATTGAATGTATAAATGTGTCAGGACTAAACTAGGGCTAGGTCTGAATGCCCTACCAACCCTTAACTCACTGTAGCATCACTGCACTAATTCAACACTTTGTCAATGGATTTATCTATTTTGAAGTTCATATGTAAAAACTTATCAATATTTCAATTCATATCAAACTTTTATATAATTTTAATATTTATAGTAATTACTAATTGGTATGAGATCTGTGTTATATTACTCTGTATATCACCAATCTACATCTAAATATCAGTATTTTTACTATTTTTATCGATTATTTTGGATATTATTTCCTGTATTGAATGATTATAAAATAAATAGCCCTGATAATTTAAAATAATATTGACTGTTATTCTTCCGATTTTTTTATTTGAAAAATATTTATACATTTGTAAAACGATTGTCAAATAATTAATTTTAAATCATTTTGATGTTATTCTGTATTATATTTGGTTCACTAAAGGAATATAAATATCACGTATTCATCAATAAGTGATTATAACATCGATTTTGATTTCAGGGTTAAATAACTTCAAAACAAAAATATATTATTTTTAAAAATAAATTTTAAAAAAATAATTAAATACTTTCTTATAATTTATTAAAACAAGAAAATTCCATAAATATATAATAAATTCCAGATATTATTGAAAATTACTTTTCATTTCATCAAACTTTTAATTTTTATTTACAAACACGTGAACATTGAATGCTTAAGGAATCGGAGTTTTCCTAGTCTTTGAGTACTAATAACTTTGAGTCCTAGTCTTAAAGTACTTTAATTACAGGTTTGGTATACCTTATGAAAGAGTGCATCAAAGAGTGTATTTATATTTCAAATTAGGGTTATATTGATAAGAGATTTGTTGACCTTTTTTATAAATAAAAACAAACAAAGTATATGTGACTCAAGTCATGTCCGATAATATATTTTTCATGAACCAAAACAACAGAATATTCATTGAAATCTAAAGTTAAAAATGTTTTTGATTATTAATACCTGTACTAAGAATTGGCGACAAATTGTCTGATAATTAAAAACATAATAATTTATAGCGAATTGATTTGAAGTAAACAACAAGTCTATCATTATCTCTCATTTCTAGACAAATAAGAAACCAGTGATGCAATGACTTTGAGATGAAACCTGTCTTTACATCTGTCTTCACAACTTGTAAACGAGTTTCCCATTAAAGCACTGAATCTTATCATCTGATTGTACTTACTGTATATAAAGCGCCGGTAGTTTATGTGAAACTCATTCAAACACATAAACTAATTGTGAATAGTGTGCTCTGAAATTCAGTTCAATATTTCAACTAATTTTACATTTTATTTATTATTTATTAAATTTAATTTGTGTTCAAATTATTAAAGTTATGCCTCTTTTGAATGCAAAAGTGATTTCTGGTATACTTTCCCTTCCCTCTGATGTGAAGGAAGACAAGAAGTCTGTGATAACAATACCACAGAATTTGTTGGACATCTCAGTCATTGAGACTAAGAAATCATTGGTTGAACGGATCCCAGCGTTTGGTCTGTTGTGTGCCATACTGTCTGTCGTTTGTTGGTCTTTGAGTTCTCTGATCGTCAAAGTGTTGACAGACTTGCCTTCAATTCAAATCCTAGTCATAAGGTATTATAAAATATAAGTTTTTATTACTTTTAAACAAAAACTAATTTTTATTATTAATTTCAGAGCAATATTTCAGTTCATATTTTATGGCACTTCCATCGCAGTCAACAGATATCCTCTGTTCGGCCGATCGGGACATCGTTTAGACCTGGCGTTGAGAGCCATATCCGGAACGATAGCACTTTCATCAGTGTTTATGGCCTATAGATTGATGCCATTGTCTGACGCATCAACGATACACTTCTCTTCGCCAGTGTTTGTCACAGTCTTCGCGTATTTCATACTTAAGGAAGCGTTTACTATCATTCAGGTGATCACTGGTATCCTCACTATAATCGGGGTCACAATCATTTCAAAACCCGAATTCATTTTCGGCTCTGAGTCTGAAGTGATTCACGAGTACAGACTTGAGGGCACTTTGCTGTCAGTCGTGGCAGCAATTTGTGCCGCATTTGCAATCATAACGTTAAGGAAACTGAAGACAACTCCGGCGGCAGTCGTTGTGTTTTGGTTTGCATTTTCACTCATAATATTTGGTTCATCAGTACTCGCAGTACAAAAGCAATTTGTATTACCGACCGGACTCTGGACGTGGGGTCTACTCATTATCGTAGGACTACTGGGTATTGGAGACCAGTATTTCTTAACAATAGCCCTTCAATACGAGAGCGCTGGACCTGTTTCAGTGGCTCGCACTTCAAATATTGTTTTGTCATTTATATGGGAAGCACTGATACTCTCCGAAGAGATTGAATGGACATCAGTGGCCGGGGCGGCCATTGTCTCGTCGTGTGTTATAGTATTAGCGTTAGTCAAATGGCATTCAGAAAAACCAGAATTGTTTGAAAGACTTTACAAGAAATTTAACTTTCATTGCGACAGAAGTGATGACAAACTGAAGACAATTCCTCAATCATTGAGGTCTTCAACCGATAGTTTGGACTCAACTTTACCTCAAACTACAGTTCATTCAAATACTATTTTAATTGATTCCTGAGTTTTACTACTCTTTTAACAATTTTTATCACTTTTTAAACTCATTTTAATATTTATTTCATTTATTTATTGTAAAAATATTTAAAATCAATATTTGATTAAAATCTTATTATTCCTAACAAATGATTCAAATACTCAATAAATTGAATTGTATGAGAAATTATCTTGGTGTATTATTTATTTATACGGCATTGTTTTGTAGAGTTTACTTGGACACAACTGTGACTTGACCTTGAGAGTTTGAAAAAAACAATGTCAATAAATATTAGACATGATACAGGTATTTTTTATCTTTAAATTGTTAACATGACTGTGGGGTTAGACCTAGGTCCTAGGTAAGGTCATTAGAGTTAATCCTTAGTGGCACTAATTATTAGATAAAAGTTTTATATGAAAATTGTTTTTCAATTAAATGTTTTAAAACTCATAATAATGTGAAGAAATTGCATTGAAATCAATGAAAACATTAATAATTTATTTATTAAATGTTAATTCAATTAAAATACTATTCAATGGTTTATAAATACAATTCACTTATCGTTCAAATGATTCAAACGTTTCAAACATTAGTTGAAATATTTTGTTTGAATCAGAGATAGGGTTTGTATTCCTAAAAATGCACCCTTTTTTCATAAAGGGTGTAAAATAATGATTTTCAATTTAAAATAAAATATCTATAATAAAAGGGGTATTTCCAACAAACCTATCAAATGTATAATAAGGGGTAATAATCGCAATAAGTTTAGTGCAAAAGCAGTGAATGAGTGAATGGTTTCATACAAACAGTAAATGTGTTTATAATATATCACATGATTTGAGACTACATTTGCTTTTGTTATTCATTTGTCATTTGACGACACTTTAAGACACTTTAAGAGACAATGAAAGCAGAAATTGATTTAAAGTTTATATCAAAAGTGATATCTCTGTTGAGAAGACATAGACCTCAAGGGATCAGTTTGAATGACATCTCCAAAGAGTTTTACAAATTGTTTGCCAATCGTTTGAATGCCTTTGACTTTGGGTTCAAATCTTTATACTATTTGTGCAAACATTTGGCCGAAGAGACCGACGGATCGGTGGCTGTCGTCGACCAAAACCACAATAACTTCATAACTGATCGCATATTCTTCGACGAAACCGCTTATTATCGATGGATTCAAAGACTCAAAGATTGTGGTAATGTCTGGGCTTTGGAAGAATTGACCGATTATTTGATGCCTTCAGATGTGGTCCGACAACAGACCAGACAATTGGTGGGCAATCAGTTGCCGTCGGAGGCCTCGGATGTAAACAAAATCATATCAATTAGTGGTAAGTATTCACTCATTTATTGAAACAATTTTACCGATAATTGTCTCTATTTGAAGCGAAAGTGGTTTACGTCGAGACACCGAACCAACTGTTCCTTCATCTGAAGTCCGATAAAAACATTTACAGAGATTTGAGACAAAATATGCGTTTATATGAAGACGAGGAAGGAATGGCTGATTATGTCTTTCCCATAGAGTTGACAATTGTTGGGTACGTATGCGCTGTTAGGAATCCATTGGATTGGGATAACTGGCACCGGGGGGTCATCACTCACGTTGACCTCTCCTCGGATACCATTCAAGTGTTTGCAATTGATTTCGGGAACACTATATCTCAAGAACGACAGGAATTACGGCTATTGAAGGATCGGTTCTTCAAAGACCCGCCGCTGGCTATCAAAGTATGTTTGACTGGAATCGCACCCTTGGGTTACAAATACGGTCACTATTATTGGTCCGAAGAGTCCATCAAATTCTTGAAGTCTTTTGTACGAAAACAGAGCTCTGAATACGATTTCGGCTGTATTTTCATCGAGTCATTGGGTTTTGCCTACTATTCAGTCGTTATGTTTTCATCCATACCTGTGCTCAGAGACGGTGAGACAGAGCTCTTGCCATTCTATTTGCACGAGAGGTTCATTAGGAAAGGGTTGGCGGAAATGATTCCCTGCTCTTGGAGTCAGTTATTGAAATTCTTGGGGACGAAGATAACGCCCGAAACCTCTGAACCATTCATTGCCATCAAATATGAGCCCAATGTTGATGAGTACGAGACACCAGCGGAAACCAACGGTGCGAACCCAACGGTGCCTAAAAAAGAGGTTAAAGAATCACTTGAGGGGAAACCGTTTGAGCACTCGGACAACAATGGGGGGAATGGATGCCAAACCCCTGTCAAACAGAAAATTGATTACAATTTACTTTATTTCACTTCCGATGAAACGCCACAATTCAAGGTCAGTAAGTATTTCACAGATAGAAATGCCTTTCCTTTCGTTGAACTCAAGTATTACACGGAAGAGGATAAGTCGTTCCCCTGTTTTAAACGCAAACACCTGTCCGAAGAAGCGATTCCTAAACTTAATGCCAAGTATTACACGGATTCTGATCCAACCGTTGCTCTTAAATACATGACATTATCGGATGAAAAGAGCGGCTATAATGAGCACAAGTACTTCACTAAAGACAACAAACCCTTTGATTACAGAAACCGATATTTTTGTTAATTTTATAACTCATTTGAAAACAATATTTTTATTTCTCTTTTAATTTCAGTTTAAAATATAATTTTAATTTGTTTTTCGTTTTTCATTACTTTTTAAACAATATTTTTAATCATTTCTTTAATCTAAGTCTCAATTGAAGTAACAATTCATTCAATTGTTTGCAAAACTGTTTAACAAATCATTCAATAATTTAATTAAAGTTTTTGTAAATTACTTTAAAATATGTTTGGCTTTCAATAAAAATTTGCATTTAATTCAAATATTGCTTTCATTTTAATCATTAGTTTCTGAAATCAAATAAATAATTAAAATCAAAGGAACGGTAGTCAAAGTCAAACCAAATGTAGTCAAACATCTGTTAGTGTGTTATATATTTATTAATTAAAAAAGTCAAACAAAATGATTGGATTTATAAAAATTATTTTTACACTTATTCTGTGTTTTCTGTCAAATATTCAATTGTCATATTGTGACCCAAACCCGGAACCGGATGTAAGTGTTGTCTGCCTTTTGATTGAAGCATTAATTGTGTATTGAATTTAAGGAAAGGGTTAATAATTGTCTCAAATTTTTAATTATATATTCATTACATAATTATTTTCTTTCAAAGCTGTTTAGTCAAAGCCAGTCTCAAACTCAGGGGTTATTCAATCAGGTATTCAATTCTCTGCGTTTATTCATTAATTAACTTTTAGCCCCTTTTAGCCTCTTCAAGGGTTTCAGAGCCAATTTCAGCGTCAATTCCCAAACCAACTCCAAAACCAATTACCAGAACCAAATGAAAATTTATCGCCCGATCCCCAGTCAACGGACACCGACGAAGATGAAGAATCATTGAGTTTGAAGAATAAAGACAAAGAACCTTTAGAAGAGTTGGAGTCAGATGACAATCAAACTGATCATACAATCAGTGAGTAATTATTTCAATTGAAAACTCTTTTTATATCTCTATAATAGTGAAGATAAGCACCCGATTAGAGAAGTGTTCACTTTATTTCCTATTTTGTGTAAAACATTGAATGAAATGAAATTCATTTTATTTTTATTTCAATAAAAGCCCGAAATTCAGTAAAAGCCATGATAGCTCCCAGTCCTCTGAGTAGTACTGCTCCTTCAGTTCCAGAGAAAACATCAATTTCTGTGAATCACAGTCTTGATGAAGATTATCTTGATGATTTTGATGCTGGTGAGTCAAAAATATTAACAGGAAAGGGAGATATAAACAGCACTACAATCAACAGTCCATTAAATCCACTGAACATTACTTCTCAACCAAATATAATAAGCAGTGGTCCAGGAAATGGATCACAAATTAATGGGTAGTAATGAATAGAAATTAATAATTTAATAACAATTTACAGTTCACTTGATTGCAGTTCACTAGAAAATGACATTTCACCAAAATCTGAAGAAACAAAGAATGCAATGAATACTAACAATAGTCTATCCGTTGACCATCAAAATACTTTTCATTTGAATCAAACCGATGAAGAAGATGACGAAGACATCAAAAATAAGACAATTACTTCATTGAAACCAATTTTATTGATGTCAACGGAAATGACCACAACTTTGACCCCTCTTTCCACTCAAAATATTATAACAAACAGTTCACTGATAACCGAATTATTAACGACATTAACCCCAACTTTAAACCCAATCACTGAAACGACCCAAATGTTGACAACAACTGTTACTCCACTTGAAATAACACCAACCGTTATACCCCTTATAACTACTAATGTTCCCGGAATTGATGATGAAGTGGATGGAGATTTGCAGAATCTGCCTGTTCAAAATAATACAAAAATCGATTCAAACAATGATTTGTTTCCAAAAAACAAAAGCGATTTTGATATCAATGCAAACAATACAACAGTTATTGAATTAAAGTCTGAAAGTAATGGCAACTCAACCAATGATAGTAAACCCAAACCCAACCTTGGTGAATCCAATTTTGGTGATAATGATAATGATGAGAAAGCAACTGAAATTTTAAACCAACCTCTTATGAAATTGGATGAAAATGAAATGAGAACTCAATCCAAACCACTCTCTCATGAGTTGACAACAATTACTTTACCAAACGATGAGCTGAACCTTAACGTCAACTCTACTCAAAACCATACCATTCCTAAAGACAATGAATCAATTAATGAGAAAAGTGCTGACAATGGAAAAGATTTAATAAAACCAAACCCTATTGGAGTGAAGGATGGAAATGGATCTAACAAAGGGTTTGTAGCCCAGGGATCAAGTGTTGGTAATAACGATGTATACTATGATGAAGACGAAGACATTAATTATCTGTTGAGTCGTTTGAAAGAGTTATCACTGAATGAAGAATATTTGAAATCCGTTTATAAATTTGAAAACAACATAAGAAACATGACTTTCCTTCTTAAACACCATTCCCGTCACGAAGGCATTGGTATCCGTAAAGAGAAAAACGCTTTAAAACAACAAGTTTTAACTAAATTTAAGCAGAATATGAATCCAACAGACATGGGTTACAATTATCATGTTATTGGGAATCATCACCCCAGTGGAATTAACACACCAATCCCTTCAACCCAAGTTATGGGTCAGGTATGGAATGGACCGCAAACTAAGCAGGTTTGAAAATGATAACCAAAATGTCTTTACATCTAATTATCGTTAATTTCTCACAGAAGAGTAGAGCAGTTCCACAACCACTCCAATCAAACCCAATGTTGTATTATAACAATAAAAAGCAGAAACCTTTACAATACTTTAAGAGAAGAGTTGCACCGATGGGTTGGACCGCTGCCAACACAAACACTCCTCACTATTATCACAATCAAATGTCTTATCAAAACAATTGGCCAATAGGTTCAGGGAATACAGTTTATAACAACGGATACAATTCATACCAAATGAGTCAACCCTTGAGTTTCGCCCCAAAGAGGAAACGTAAAAATAATGTCTTTCCAAAACATAATATAAATTATCCACAAAATATGGGGCCGTATCAAGCATTTCAACAATTCGGCAATCAATACCAGGGTAATAAGTATCAAGATGGTCAATATCACACTTATCAGGCAAATCAATACCTTGGTAATATAGGAACTCAACCAGGAAATGGCATTCAATTCCAAAATATACCTCAAATGAATCAAAAACCCAAATCCAACCCCAAAAAAGTATATAAAACTTCAAACACAAGTTATCCGAGTAATTTATATATTAGCGGCAGTACCCCAGTTGTCAATATAAATTATGCCCAACAATCTAATACACAAACCAATAGAGTGCCGGTAAAATCAATTCGTAAATTAAAGCTCAAATCCAATACACGTTTTGCACAAAACCAAAACCCAAATAATATTCAAAACCCAAATCCATATTATAATTATAATTATTATCAAAACCCAATTCAATCTTCTTTTCAAAATCATATGAGTTATCAAAACACACACCCGACCCCAATGGCCCCAATAACCCCAATGGCCCCAATGGCTCCAATGGCCCCAATGACACCAATGACACCAATGACCCCAATGGCCCCAATAACCCCCATGTCCCCAATGAGATTTCCAATAAAACCTCCTATGAAATCTCAAATACAATTCCCAATGCAAACCCCAATTCACTCTCCAATTCAGACTCAAATTCAACCCAAAATTCAAACCCAAATGCAAACTCCAATTCAAACCAAAATTCAAACTCCAATGCAAACCCCAATTCAAACCCTAATTCAAACCCCAATTCAATCTCCAATACAAAACCCAAATTTTTATCCCTTAGCCATAAAACCTTTAAAAAAGAGAAGGAAACAAATGAATTCTCAAATCCCTGTCCAAAATTCGATGAGTTTTCAAAACACCCCTCACATCCCTGGCCAGGGTCAAATAATTTCTCAAAATACAGTACAAATCCCTGTTCAAAATCAGGTTAGTTCTCAAAACAGCTTCCAAATTCCTGCCCAAACCCTTAATGTGATGCCATTCCCACTCAAACCAATGAGAACTCCGAGAAGACTGAAACCAATGACATATCGTATGAAAACCCCGATTCAACCAAATGTTTCAAATCCTATTAAATAAGTAATGAGTTGCCTGTCCTGTCCACTCCGGGTCAGTCCAGTCTATACAACAGCAATAAAGCCATTCATTTAAATGACAAATAATTTATAGTTTCAATTAAATTATATAAAAAATCATTTTTATTGTGTTTTTGTATAATTTTATTAATAATTAATAAATAAATGAATTTTTATTTTAATAGAAATTTCAAAACGTTTTTTAATTTTTAGTTTCTTTTACTAAAATATTATTTTATTATAAATCAACAAAAATACGGCAAAAGTAAGGTTTAATCTATAAATAAAATCTATAAATAAAAGATAAAGTAAATTAACATATATTGTATCCTGGTGCATTACTGCTCCTTTTTCCAACTCTCACCCAAAGCCCAACTTTATGCCTCACTTAGTAGTTATTGAATATAAGTTTGCGATAATATTATATTATATTATATTTAATATTTGAAATTATTTTAAGCCTTTTATAAACAATAAGTATTTAAATCAAAACAAAGTGTTTTCACCCAAACGTATCATATGTTACGATTAACAACAGTAGATAAAGTTGTGCCAAATATTATATTTATTCAATATTTTTGACTGAATTTGTCTATAGATTTGTTATTCAATGATAACAACAGATATGCCGTATAAAGCGATGACAAATCAATTTTCTCAAATATTTTTAGACGAAAACAAATGAATAATTAATAAATTATTTTTTGTGAAAAAATACCAGAAATAATTGCAATTAAATATAATACTATATTTTAAATGACATTGAATCGATTTATTGATTATTTTTTATGCTTTAAAATCATTGATAAACTGAAAACTAAATAAAATAAAAATAAATATTTATATCATTTCATAAGAATATTAACAAAAATATGAAAAATATTAGAAATAATGAATGAATAATATTGTAATAAATAAAAGCATAAAATAAAAGTCAATTTATTTTTACTTTTTGTTAAAAGAAAATATTTTATAACATATTTAGGTTTAAATTTATTTCTTCATTCATTTGTGATAAATAATGTGTTTTTAAAATTTAATCATAAATTAGAGTTTATATTGAAATCAATATTGACTTCAAAAGTATATCAAATAATTTCAAAATTATTTTTAAATAATATAAGGTTTGGAGCAATGAATCCAACGCTTGGTTTTGATAGTACAGAGGAAAAGAGGAATTTCACAAAATTTGAAAAATTGTTGTCAAATACCTTTGTCATAATATCCCCCACATTTGAAGACTATATGATTGGGAAGAGACCTAAAAGGCGTTTATACCTCGCACTGGTCATCAAAATTATAACTTTTCTCAATTTAATCAGATTTTTAATTTCTTCGATATTTAACTCACCATTAATTCTGAAACTATTGAGTGACGCAAACCATTTGTTGGGAAATCAAATGCTGATCTCTTTATTAGTATTTTCTGGTGCTCTCATCACTAATACAATGATCGGAGGGATAACACAGATTTTGGAGGTGACCTCAAAACTGAGTGCAATAACATATTTACAGCAAATAAGACATGATTTGAGTGAAAATCCTCTGAAGAGTAGATACCGAAGAATATTCTACAAACAGTTGGGGTTTATAACGAAATACATGTCATTTAAGTTGTTGTATGTGCTCTCTATGAATGGGATTCTCCTTTTCAGTTTGCCCTCATATATTGCATATTTTGACATTCACTCAATATATTCAATGATCAATGTCATTTTATGGGATATCACTCTTGTCGTATATATTGTTGATTTTTATTCCGTAATATTGGGAATATTTGAAACATTTTACTTAACATTAATTCATTTAAAATATCAGTTCAAAGAAGTGAACGAAGAATTTGAGAAATTCTTGGCCACAAAAGACATCCATTCCCTCAAAGAAGCACTGATTCATCACAACATTAATTGCATTTCGACCTCAAAACTGAATTCAATGTTCAACTATTATATAATGATTTTTTATGTGTTTGCAAAGCCAGCACTCAATATACTGCTATACATAACGCACGCACCGGACTCTAATATCTTTACCCGAATCTCGACATCAATTATATTCATGGCATGTCTTTCAACAATATTTATAATCAATTTTATATGTGCCTCCGTCTCCTCCGAAGCCCACCGACCCCTCAAAGTGTTATATAAAATAATAAGATATAAAAAGCTAAACATTAAAACAAAACTAAAACTTATTGTTTTCATTGAGAAACTCACGGAACAGTCGATTGGCTTTTATTGCTATAACTTATACGCAATGAATAATTATGAGTTTTACCAATACCTGTGTGGTTGGGCTTATAACTACTTTTTATTAATGAGTTTTCTCAAGAAAAGAGGATTTATATAAAATGTTTTTATAAATTAGAGATTTTTAATGAATTTCTAAATTATTTATCATTTATTGAAATATTTTGTATTTCTCTATCAAAACTCAAAATTGAATTATTATTTTATTATCTTTTATAACTAACTAAAACTTAAGCGATAATTACAATCCGGTTCAATTGCTGATTCATTAATATTTAATTTTAGTTTTATTGACAATATATTTATTTATAAATTATAAAAATGTTTATAAATGTTTGAATCAAAACAAATGATTGCATAAAAAGTTACTAATCATTCAAATTGAGTCTAATCTTAGATCACTTTCAACTAATATAATTCAAATTCATTATTAGTATAAATACTTATATTGTAAATACAAAATGATTTTATTTTTTAAATTAAATAATATTTTAAAAAACTATTAAATATTTGCTTTTATTTGAAATTTAATAAAAATATAGATTTTGTGCAAATCTTATGTAACATTTGAAAAGTGAAACTCATCTGAAGGGAAAGCAATTAATAAAAATAGTCTTTCAATGGTTGAACATTCAATAGTTGATTAACTTTAACAATGGATGAGCAAAAATCAGTTTACCCTGCACAAAGAGTAACAGAGAGTGATTGGGAACTTTAGAAATAATGTTTAGGTCTTATGGGTTCAGTCTTTAGTCAAGTATTTGACATTTTGTTGATGCAGTAAAACTAACATTGTTATTTATTATAAATTAAGTCTAAAACCCTATTAAGACCTTGAACAAAAGAATTTCAACGTCAAATGAAATAGCATTAAAATCTTTATTTAATCTCCAGTTGTGTAAGAATTTGAGACAAAATTATATGATTTCGCATAAAATTCTTGTATTTATTGTTTGTTATATAAATATATTTTCACTTCTATTGTATATCAAAAGTAAATTTAAGTTTAAATATGTCTAAAAAGGCGAGAAATATACTAAAACTAAATCTCAAACTGCCTGAAGATAAAAATAGTTTGTGTAGTGGACAGACATCCGATGGTTTAGACACTTATGAATTGACTCCTAGAGTGGAAACATATCTCAAACCTTTTGATGAAAACTATCAAAAGAGACCAACTGTTCAATCACTACATTCCACACATGATATAGAGGTTTGGATTTTTTGTAATTATATTTAAATGTTTTATCAATTGATTTATAAACTGAACTCAGAATCAAAACAATATACGTATATCTGAAGGAAAACAAAATGTTGAAATCAAAGCCCAGAATAAGTTTGGTTTACTTACAATGGTTTTTGTAAACAAGGATTTCATTTCAATATTCAATCAAAATTTGATTCAGTATTTCATTAATAGGTTCCGACTTTCATGAACTTATTGGGCACTACTTTGTACCTAAGGATGGGTATTATGACCGCACAGTCGGGAATAAGTGAGATATAAAACACAAATCAATTGTTTTTACAGTTATTGTAATTATATTTATTTTTGGTAAAGTTCTGGGACTATTTCAAGTGCTCCTCGGAGCTCTGATATTATCCGGAACTATATTATCAGCGACTGCCCTGTGTACTAATGGTGAGATGGGCACAGGTGGCTTTTATTACTTAATATCCAGAAGTTTGGGCCCAGAAATCGGTGCAATGTTTGGAATCCTATATTTCCTGACCAATGCTATTATGGTTGCCTTCAGTATTGTCGGCGTCTGCCTTGAAGTCACATATATTTTACAGGTTTTGAAATAACATTGTTTATAAATCTAAGAATTATTGTTTATTCTTCAAGAGCTTTAACGTCGGTATAGTGGAAGTGCCCTCAGGAGTGAATGACCAAAGGATTGTTGGTGTCATTTGTCTTATATTTGTTTCACTCATACCCTTCATAAGCCTCGACTTCGAAGCAAAAGTTGTTTTTATTTTATTTTTTAATTAATTTTAAATAATAATAAAAATCTAATCAATGTTTAGACGCAATGGGTTTTGTTTACAGTAGTATTGATCTCACTCTTGGATCTATTTGTTGGGGAACTACTGCCGCCAACAAAGTATCAAAAGGTCAATGGTTTTGTCGGTTGGAGTAGTGATGTCTTCACTGAAAACCTTCTCCCAGAGTGGACTAACTATACGTTTTTCAGTATATTCAGTGTTTTTATGTCTGCATTGTGTGGAGACTTCACTGGAGTTACGATGTCTTCAAGCCTTAAAAATCGTAATATACTTTCAATAAACAAAATATATTAATAAAAATTCAAATCTTATTTCTTGAAGCAAACGTCGCGATACCCAAGGGTTCACTTCTGGCTATATTGATGGCATCATTGATATATTCACTTCAGATCATCTTCTTCGGGAGCACTGTTGTGCGGTATTCAACAGGAAATTTAGACGACTATCCATACAATAACTATTCGTGCAATTCATACAAGAATTGTAATGAATATGGTTTGAGTAATAATCAGTACTTAATGTCTGTGACCTCTGCTCTCACTTTTTTTGGTGCCAAACTTCATTACATTGAACCACTATTTTCTGCTGGCATACTTTGTGTATCCATTTCAGGGGCATTGTGCGCATTCATCGCAGCACCCAGATTCATTCAGGTATTTAATATTATTTAATTAAATCTGAATTTTGACTGATTTATGATTTACACAAAAGGCCATAGGATTTGATGGTTTGCTTCCCTTAACAAAATGGTTTTCCAAACCATATGGAAATCATGCCGACCCTCGCAGGGGTTATATCTTAACCTTCTTTATAGCACTTATATTTGTAATAGTAAATAATTTCAATGAAATTGCTGATCTAATAACAAATTGCTACCTGTGCACCTGGTGTTTGGTCAACATTTCATGTTTTCACTCATCTTATGTCAAGTCTTCTGATTGGAGACCGACTTTCAAGTATTACAATAAATGGTTAAGTCTTTTGTGTGGTTTAGTCTGTTTTGTACTAATGTTTTGCATTGACTGGATCTCATCCCTGATCTTATTGGCTATAATGTTTGGCGTTTGGATAATTATATCATTTTATAAACCTGGTAATTAATATTTCTAAAATAAGCAAATCATTTTCATTGTCCCAATCCCTTCTAAGGTGTGAATTGGGGGCAAACACTTAACTCTCAATTATACAAAACTACGATATCTTTTGCCAATAAATTGAACTTAAAGTCAGAACACGTAAAGACCTTCAGACCATCTATTTTGCTGTTTTCGGGAATACCTAAGGATAACATGGATTTGATTACAATGGCTGACGATATTACAAGACATAGAGGAATGTTAATCATTGGGGACGTTGTCTGCACTGATATTATATATGATAATCGAGTAAAAGCTATAAATTTATGGAATAATTGGCTCAAATGTCAAGGAATTAAATGCTTTTATAAATTAATCAAGGCTAAAACACTTAGTGAAGGCAGCGATATGTTAATCCAGGTAATTAATTTTTCTCCATTTTTCATATTTTAATTATTCTCTGTATAACAAAGTGTTGTGGTTTAGGCTCTTATCTGAGCCCTAATATAGTGATGATTGGGTTTAAAGACAATTGGAAACAATGTTGTAATGAAGAAGTCGTTGATTATTATAATATTGTTCAGTGAGTTGTAGACATTATTATGGGTCGGTTGTATATCTCTGGCCTACATATCAATGAAATAAAGAATATTTATTAAACATTTCATAAATTGATTTTTAGCCACACTTTCCAAATGCAGAAGTCTTTCATCATTTATAGAAATCATAGAAAGACTAAAGAATTCATTGAAAAAGAAAACAATGAAAAACAAGAGATTTTTAATAACCCTTTGACTCCTCGGACGTCATTCCAGAGGAAAATACTTGCATTCAATGACATAAATGTTGTGAAAACCTTACGATCAATAAATAAACTCAATTTCATAGACATATATTGGCTCTACGATGACGGAGGGCTTACTCTTCTGGTGCCGTATATCCTCTCCCAGAATAAAAAGTGGAAGAATTGTAAACTAAGAATATTTGCTATAAATGACAAACAAATCAATGATAACATTGAAACCGAGAAAAAGTATTATTAATATTGACTTAAATTCAGTGAATAATGAAATTATTTGTATTCAAAGAATCAAAGGACTGTTGAATGGCTTTAGGATTGAGTTTTATGACATAATTGTTTTGCAAATCCCAGACACCACTCCATATCAAAGGTTAGAAAATATCAATTATTTCCTATTTATATCAATGAATAAATATTTCTTGGTTTCAGCGTTGAAGACATTATTAACAATGTCAACGATAAAAGCAATTCTCTGTTTAGTCAATTGAAATCAAAGTCAGAAATAGCGGACAGTATTTCTAATTTTCAATCAAAGGTTATTTAATATCAGATTCTAATACCTAACCCCTTATTACTCACTTCTTGTCTTATGATTAGACCAATAGATATCTATCATTGAGACAACTAATAGAAGAGCACTCAATGCACTCATCGCTAATTGTTTTGTAAGTTTAACTCAAATATTAACAAACAATTCATAAATGATTTGATATTCAGAACAATAGAAATCCCGAAAAAGGGTGTCTTAAGCGCTCATCTCTTCATGTATTGGTTGGATATGTTGTCCTCAGGAATGCCTCAATTCCTGTTCATTCGTGGAAATCAAACCAATGTTTTGACGTTAGGGTTGGAATAAAGGTCTTAAATATTTACCGGTAATTGTATTTTTGTATCAATACTTAAATGAGAATAAATTGCAATCTAATTGCTTAACAAAAATTGGAAATAAGGAAAGGTATGAAGAATTATATTAAATCATTAATATCTGTATCACTATAGCTATGAAAATATAATCTAAAACTAAAGGAATGGTATTTAAAATAAATTTTTGTACACATTTATGATTCACAGCAATAAAGAGTGAAATTTTTGTTATCATTTGATTGTTTGCTCAGAATTAGTGATAATATTATTAATTAAAGTAAATATAACTTATATTTTGATAAAATATTTTATGCATTGAATCCATGAGTAAAACATAAAACCCTTGAATGATATGAATATAAAAACAATTCAATTGACATGAAATTCAATACAAATTTTATTCAATGGATATTTATTTTTAAAAATGTTTTTAATATTTCATTATTAAGTGATTTTAACTGAACTTAAATTTTTAATTCACTTTTGAGTTATATTTAATAATTTTAAATGCATTTTAGAAAAAAAGTGCGAATATTCTTGAAAATCTTAATATCGTGTGCTTGCTTATTGGTCTGTTCTTATCAGGTTTATATTGTTGGTGTGCTTTACCTTTCATACCCAACTACTGTTGACCTAAGGGTCGGCAGATCATTGAATGTTCATTTGCCGGGAATCACAATATGTACTGAAGTTTCGTCAACTATTTTGTCGGAAAAAATCATTGAAATTCAACCATCGCTTTACGGTTTACTCCACGGTATGTATGGTGTTTCTGATTGAGTACCTTGAGCACTACCCTTTTGCCTTTCAAAACCTTTCATCTGAATTGAACTCATATTAGGAAAAACCCAGAGAGAAGTGTCATATCTCTTACGAAAGAAGACATTCAGACAACTACTTGAAGACCCGTTAAGAAGACTTCCAATCAATTTGCAACACAAACACACATTAAGTGCCACAAAATTCTTTGACAAATGTGAAGTCCCAACGCCTATAGGGTATCAAAAAGGGTTAACCTATTCCTACAAAAAAATCAATTGCAGTGCGATTTCAAAAATAGTTGAAACCATTTCTTATGACACAAAATGTTTTACACTTTTCCACAAAAATGAAAAAAATTTGGATCAAAATAATTATAAAATAAGACGTGACTCAGCCGCTAATCTCAAGTACTTAGCGTGGATTAGGATTAACAGGGATTACATACTCAATGGTTTACTTTATATTCATTCATCAAAAGGTAATAAAATTGCAAATATTTTGAGCAATTGTTAAGCAATCACTTGAACCCAGAATTACATCAGTTCTCTGACGGCAATAATATTTTGCAAATAAATCCAAATAAAGACCAATTCATTGGACTTTCGTTCACAAAACAGTCGACATTCCTATTACCCCCTCCTTATGCCACTCAATGCAAAAACTATACTCTCGAAGGCTTCTCATCGAGAGAGCACTGTCTGTCCCAATGCAAAGTGGATGCATATACTGATGAGGACGGGTGGCCCGGGGATATATTTGCTACCAATAACATCACTTATACGTTCTCTAAGCTATGGATGAATTCCAAGAGTCCATCCGGACATCTGGAAGAAGGGCTGTCTTTGGATGAATTGTGTCGTCAAAAGTGCGGTGACTTCGAGGACTGTCAGCGGGTTTTCTATGACGTAAAGCCATTAAGAGTTGTTGAGAGGGATGAAGACGATTACGAAGAGCACAATTGGATCACAATCGGTATATTACCGCCAAAGAGTGTGGACATGACTTTAGTTCATTTGCCTAAATACGAACCAATTGAACTGGCTGTAAGTGCTGTCACACCACTCGTTGCCAACAATACCTAACCATTAGATTAACTTTTGATTGATATATCAATTACTGAGTAATCATTACTATATCTTTCCCACAGATATACGTCGGAGGACTAATCAGTTTGTATTTAGGAGTGAGTGTTGTCTCAGTAATCGTCGCTATGTTTGCATTCATAACATTCACGGGAACGCCGTTTGACAGCAAAAAACAGAAATTGAATACAATTTCAAACAAAAGCATTGAATTAAAGGATTTAAACAAAAGTTCAAACAATGGTATCAATGGTTCCGATAATGAAAACAATAATAGAATTGCTTTAATGCAAGAAAATAATGACTCAAATACTGGTCAGAGACCCGAACCCCGTGCGAGACTACCAGGGATTTTGCACTTTATGTTTGAAACGTAAAAACTATTTAATGACATTAAAAATTACATAATTTTATGAAAACTAACAAAAAATTACTTAAAATTAGTTTTAAATTACATTAAACTCATTGAAAATGATATTCAAAATGAAAAGTTCATTGAATGCATACAATAAACGTATTTATGCCTCAAAGGGGGAACATATTTAGTGAATATCGTAGGACAGGTGCAAAACTGATTGAGTGCTAGTTTTCGAGCGATTCTATGACTCGATTCACACAAATCTATCGTCGGATAAATCAAACCATTTGTTTGTGAGTATTGACTGGATTTCACTAAATTATAGACCAATATCTCAGCGATGGTGTCATTGTCTGCATAAAGCGGTCCAATGATTGCAACGCCATTAATGTTGGGACGAATACAACCGAAGCCCAGCACTCGATCACAACTCTTGTCGATCAGAGCATAGGTTTTATAGTCGGCTTTACTTAAAGTCAAGTCCAGTAATCGATGTCTACTTTGTTTGTGTACTTTAATGTCGTATTCAATCAATTTATTGAATAGTTTTTTGTCTTCACTCATGAATTCAATTAATTCTTGGTTTTCATCGCTAAAGACATTAATGTTTTCAATGTTTTTGGGAATTCCGCCGAAAACAGTGAGTGCTTTGACGTCTTGTACACAAAATCCTTTGATATATTGATATAAATATAATTTATGTCTCAATGAATGTAAACCACAGTTTCGGTCACCGATGTGTTGAAGACACAAATCAAACAACTTTTGTCCGATTTCTCGCTTTCGAAAACTACTGTCCACTCCGTATAAACCCAAATAACCAGTCGAGTGTGTGGTTACCGGTGCTCCACAAACTCCGATCACTTTGTCTACAGTTTTAAAAATTATATTTAATTTTGTAATCAATTTTTAAAAACAAAAAACAATATTTACTGTTGTCTTGAAGGACAGACACATAAAACGCTTTTGGATCGCATTCATAGAAGGCCTCCAAAGTCGACACCCCTTCAGTCAAACCCAACGGCTCGAGGCATACCAGCGCCGGCTTAATGTCATTGCTTTCCATTTGTCTGACAATGAATTTGTCGTTATTTTGAGATCTTTTGAATAGTTTTGAGAATTGAAACCAATTTTTCTTTTGATGTTTTGGTTCTGAAAACAAATGAAATGAAAAACAATTTGTTTTAAAATTAATTATTTAATTGAAAACTAAAACAATACACGAATTGATGACAAAAGTAGTGCAAAGGTATTAAAAATAAATACGGAATGAATGGACAGTTAGTTGAAAATGAAATCTACATTGAATTACATAATAAAACCTAAACCTAAGGCCAGGACTCAGAGCTGAAGAAGCTCTCCGTCATAGTTGACGAGTTGGCCATTCATTTCCTCTTTTATGTTAATCATAACTGCAATCATATGTCTGACAGCAAAGGAGGGCTCAAGTAATGCATCTTCGGTTCCCATATCAGTCCTGACCCAACCCGGGTGTATACCTATGGCTTTGATGTTATGTTTGGCCAAATCCGTGGCCAAGAGTTTTGTAATCATATTCAGAGATACCTTAAAAGTAATTAAGCAATAGTTGAGACAAAGAATAGACAAAAAGATGAATACTTTGCTTATCCGGTATGGATACCACTCCCACCCAGGGATCACCTTTGAGGCCATTGTACCCAAATTGGACGATACGTTGACGACAGCAGTCGGCGATCCTTTGCCCGCACTTGTCATCAAAAGGGGTAATAGTTTTTGAGTCAACATTAAGGGTGCGATTGCGTTGGTGTGAAGGTTGGACAGTAGGCTATTGGGGGTCACTGTCATCAGTGTGTCCTTAGTTACCACTCCCGCGTTGTTTACCAATAAATTGAGTCCTTTATTGCCGACAATTGGTAGACATTTGTCTCTAAAAGTGTCAAAATATCTGTAATCTCTTGTGTCTAAGTCCAAGACATGTACTTTTGGACTACTGTTTGACAATTCAATCAAATCCTAAACAAATTGAAACACTTTTTATCACTTTTTAAACACTTTTTCATTTGATTTCAAATACTTTAGACTTTTGTCGGTCTCTTGTCGTCGCTATTATGGTCTCTATTGAACTCATTTGAGACAATTGTTTGCATAACTCGAGACCTATTCCTCGATTACATCCAGTGATCAATAGGTTTGCGATTGTCATCACAATTGTCAGCACAAGAGGTCCACAAGAGGTCCACAAGTGATTCACAACCAATGGTTCCCACAATTAGTCTCAAATCAACTCTTTATCAATGTTTTCATTGAACAACAACTCAAAACATTCAAATAATTGCTTCCTTTTTATAACATAGAACTCAATGCTATTGCGTTAATAAAAGGTAACAATTCTTCATATATTATATATTAGTTGAAGAAAAACATTGAAAGTTTAAAACTGTTATGAATTTAATTGAAAAACAATTAATGAAATCAATGTTTAAATAATGTTTTGTAATCAAAGGTTAATACAATTTGAATGGTGTATGCAATTCCTGAATCAATATTGAACCTTGGTAACTTTTGCAAATATCTATTTTCTAACTCTTTTTATCATAAATACAACAAATCTTTAGTTAAATAAATAAATAATTTTTTAATTTGAAATATATTTTTAAAATTCAAACAAAAAATAATTTTTAATAAAATCTAAAAAATAATAAAAAGTTTTGAAAATTTAAAAAAACAATTGATTTTTGCATAAAATTTTAAAATTGTTTTCATAGAGACTGTAATCAAACATAAGTCCGGATTTGAAGGTTATATAAGGGAAGGGATATGAGTGCTGTTGTGGTGATCCGATGCTCAAGAGAACACTCGTATACCTGACCCAGTCATGCACTGGTAATGAAACAAACACTAAGCAAAAATTAAAAAACCAATTATACCTTCAAAATGTAAAAAAAATAATATAAAAGCGTAAAAAATCATTGAAAAATGAGCTGAACATCCAGTGGTAGGGCTGTTCATCCAGTCCTCTCATTGTGTGGACAGTTATCATAACAGAAGGTACTCTATGAGTGACTTTGTTCACCACTTTTGCTAACATTGAGCACAAGTAGGTTAAGAGAGGCTGTGATTATGCACTTAATCACAAAATCCAATGACGTTTTGCATAGACTTTGAGACAAAACTTCAATTATTTGTACTTTTATTTCATTTTTTCACAAATTCTTACTTTAATTGCATTAATATTTGATTGAAAACTGATTGTCATTACAAGAGTTGATAAGAAAGTTATTTATACTTTATTTGTATTGAAATTATGTCTAAATTGAGAAATTGGGTGAAAGTATGCAATAAACGTATTCATAGTTAACAGGAACGGTATGTTTGGTGAAAATGCGTTCACATCTGTCCCTTTCAGTGACCGATATTTTTTGTGCGATTTTCAGTCCACCCAAGGAGGAAGAGATTGTCATAAATAACAGGCCTTTAGTTTGTGCGGGAGTACAGCATTTGATTAGATTATAGACCAATACCTCAGCTATTATGTCATTATCTGCATAAAGCGGTCCAATCATGCCTTTGCCTCCGTTGTGCAGACGTATACATCCATAGCCAACAGCCCTGTCCTCCCTGTCATCAATGGCTACAAACGTATTGTAATCGTGTTTATGAAGACATGAATTCAATAGTGTTTCTCGACTTTCGTTATGGACTTTGAAATCGTATTCAAATATTTTATTCAGTAATTGATTACATGTTTTATCGTATGCTTTGATTCTTGTGTTTTCATTGATTGTCTTCAAAAGGTTTTCCCAATTCTGTGGCAAATTATTGCACACAACCATAGATATGCCTTCCCTGACCACAAAACCAGCTTTATTTTGATACATCGATAGCTTCTCAGGCACTGCATGTAAACCACAGTTCCTGTCGCCGATGTGTTTGAGACAACTATTGAATAAAATTTTCCCAATCCCTCGGTTCTGATAACCCTTTTCAACACCATATACACCTAAAAAGCCTGAGTTGTGTGTCGTCACAGGGGCTCCACAAACACCTATTACTCGATCTGTAATTGAATTGATTTTACAATTATTTGACACATTATTGCATAAAAGTCAGTTCAGAGTTAATCCCTGGGCATTATATTTGACAAATAAAGCAAACTATCTGTAAATACTTCAATGAATTAATGGCTTAACAGAAATAAATTGAGTGAAAGAAAAGATAATTTCATTTTTTGTGAAATAATTTAAACCCAAATATAAACTCAATATTTCTATGAAATCAATACTTTTATCATAAGATCTGTTAAACACATCAAAACACTCAAAACTTTTGTTATAAAATCGATTTAAGATTTCTTTAGATTTAAAAGCCGTTTCCTCTTTGCAAAGCATTGCCAACAAACCCATTGGCGAAGGAAATTGAATTTTGTTGCTATGGATGGGTAGGTATTAAAGCAATTCATTGAATGCTGTAACTACACAACGATTCCCATCAGTGGCACAACAATTACTACAAAAAAACATCATATATATTGAAATTTATTTAAAATATATTATAAAATATTCAATAACTTTGAAATTAAAAATACATTGAATTCATTGAAAATACAATAAAAATGAAAATTTTGGAAAATATCTGAAAAAAGGGATTATTTATTGATTAATAGATTACAAGCACTTACTGTCAGTGTTATTGATGGCCACATAAAAAGCTTTTGGATCGCAATCATAAAATGATTGCAAAGTTGAGAGACTTTCCTGTAAATTATGAGCAGTGAAACAATCCAGGGCTGGTTTGATGTCTTTCACCTCCATTTCCCTGATTGTAATTTCATTGTCTTTTGAATCCATTCCGAAAATAATTTTAGACTAATTGTTTAATTGATTCAAATCTAGTCAAACATTAAATTAAAGTATTTGTGAATAAAATATATTTTTAATTGAATTGAAGGACAAAAAAGTATAAAAATATTTTTTATTGCATTACATCTTAATTTTTGTTACACTTGTGAAGCAATGATTTTTTAGTACAGATAACCCTTAGTGTTGATGATATCCATCACAAATGGTTTTGAAGTAAATATTTCTCTAAGAGTTTGTCAAATACTAGTTCTTTACGCACCCGACGACCACCGCATGCGTTATCATTGCCACCGCTTTTAGCTTTAAATTTATGCATTGTTTCTATCAGTCATTGATTTTACTTAAGTTTTTATGAATTTATGTCAAAAGTTATCAAAATATTCAAATCATTTGTAATTCATTTTATTAAATCAAAAATATATGTAATACTTAACCTATTCCAGTAGTAAAAATAGCCAAGGTCAATAAACAACTTTGTTATTTGAAATAAATACTTTAATGTAAAAAATGTTTTTAAAACATTAAATTAAATAACTTTAAGAATAAACACTTATTATAAGTATTTTGAATAATTTGCATAATATTTTGATTATTATTGGAAATTATTTTGAAATAAAATGTTGAAAATAAACTGTTTATTAAATTTTGAGCAAAAAATTATAAAATCATTTACTTTTGATTAAAAAAAACTATAAAAATGTTGAATAAAGTAAAAAATAATTATTTCGTATAACTGTCCAAAAACTTCAACTTTTCGGCGTCTTTTTTCTTCAGACCTAATTTAATAACCAGTTCTTCAGCTGTCATAACATTTTTAGGCACCAACTGATAAGACAATTGATTACTTCCGCCCAAAAACTTTGGTAACTGTTCTTCAGATACAAAATCATTGAGAGTTTTCTTTGTCGTTAAATGAAAGAACTTTCGGTCGTCTTCTGGAAGCCATGACTGAACCAATTTGAAGACATATTGCAAAAGGTATGGCAACTCATGGATAAGGATTGCGTCAAAGAGTTTTGGGTAATAATTGGTGAAAGACGTGACAATAAATTGAAGTAAATCTAAGTCTAAGTTAGAGATTCCGATACCATTGCAGTCAAGTATAAGAGTCACACCTTTTGGTGAAAAAGAAATGATTGCAAACCTAAATGAGTTAAACAGTGAGACAACATGTCATACCTTTCCCATCGTTGTTGTAATCGATTCTTTCGATTTGAAAAATGAAGAACTTTTTGATTGTGTCCGACCACTCATTCACTTTCCTATGAATGTTAGCCCTCACTATCATAACTGTCGCCCCATTCCTATCCCTTCCGTATGTGATCATTGAACCGCTTCTATAATACTCTTCAGGAAAAGTACTTTCATTGAGACCTTTAACACCAAATGATTTTCTCCATTGCATTGCAGTAATCATTGCCTTCAGAGCTGAATCCGCATTATATTTATGCTCTAAAATAAATCTCTGAGTTTGCCATTCATTGGATTCAATGGATTCAATGTCCTCTTCATAATAAATGTTTGGATTAGTCTTCACTTCAGTCAAAAATTTGTGGCGAATTTCACTCAATAATTGAGGGCTTATTTGGGAAATGCCTTTCAGAGCACTTATCGGTGGGGCTGGCATTCCGACTGATCTGCTATTATTGCACTGTCGGCTCAAATTACACTTTAATTATTACTGTTATCTGTTTCTCATTTCAAACTCAACTTATGTTTTATTACTTTAGGTTTTACTTTAAAAATATTAAAATATCTAAAAATGTAATGAAAATGTAATTTCGGTTCAGTTTTTATATTTTTAAAAACAACAATAACTAAAACCACATTAATGTTAACCAATTTATAGATCTTTGATTTTCTATTATCAGTGCCAGATAACAGTGTCAGATAACCTATGTCAAATCTAATCAGGGGTATAATTTTAATATTTCCAACTTTTTTACTCTTATTTTTATAAAACAAATAAAATAAAGATATTTTGAGAAATCATCGCTTGTTTTATATTAAACTCAAATTATATGCAGTTTTTAAGTCATTGAAATTATTTTATGATTTAATGAATTATAAGACTAATAGTGAAGGACTAATCGATTGCTACATAACATTGTGAACATTAGCCAAATGCAAGCGCAGGCAGATTCTGGTTTAAGCTTTCTCTCATTTAATTTAAAGCAATTTTATGCTTAAAATGTTATATAATTTTAATGACTTTATTGAACTTAATTTCATAACTAATAAAACAAATCAAATATAATTTCAATTAATATTTATTTAGTGAATCATTATTTGACTTTAAATTACATTTAATTTTATAACAAAGTAAAATATATTTATAACTTTTGACAGAATTATATCAAATTCGCAAACATTTCTCAAGTATTAAAGCAAATAATAGTCAACCGATCGATAGAGTTGTGAATCAATCGTCAAAATAGTGTTTATTCTTCGCTATTCTTAGTATCCGTTTCTTTGGTGTGATTTTGCGTAATATAGACATCGATTTTAGACATAATATGACAGGAATTGGATGTTTGTATTTGTCGGACATCTTTCCTCTCTTTTATTTCACACCCAATCCATTGTTTTTTATTTTAATTTCAAATAATTGTTATATTTTTTCTACATTTGAGTTCATTTTCATTCCCAAAAAGCTATGATTAGTTGCGGAATAACCAAACATTTGGTCTATTGTTTAGTTTCAATAATATTATCCGCTTTTATAAATGGTATTAATCTATCAGTGCGTGAATCAGCGCTTATATCAATCTTCAATTTTACATCTCGTGTCCAATGGATGCGAGTGCTGGAGGAAAGTCAAGGACCAGAACCTGGATCTAAAGATATATACAATTCAGAGAAATATCAAAACGAAAAAATGCAAAAATTTTTGGTTCTTTGGATTTCAACCTATTTTTTCGCTCAAATCATTGGCGCTGTTTTGAGCGGGTATTCCGCCGATAGGTTTGGCCGCAAACTATCACTCCTATGGAACAACTCATTAGTATTTTTGGCCATATTTTTCATCTGCTTCAGCGCCCGAACCGGTTCTTATGAATTGGTTATCTTCGGACAGATTCTCATTGGAATCAACTCTGGAATGAACACCTGTTTGGCGCCCATATATCTGACCGAAGTGTCACCGATTCGCACCCGAGGTATATTCGGGTCCACATATATTGTGGCCACAAGTCTTGCATCGATAATCACTTACACAATCATTGAAGCCTTTAAACTCGAGAATTGGATTTACATGTTCTCATCACTACTGGTGCCGTCAATACTGATGATAGCAGTGCTAAACGAATGTCCAGAATCTCCAAAGTTTTCATTTATCATAAAAGGGGATCAAATGAGAGCTCAAAACGCTTTGCAGAAACTGAGAGAAAACTCAGAGATCAGTGAAGAGTTGTATGAAATGAAAGTTGAATTACAAACCATTGAAAGGAACCAAAGATTTAGATTAAAGTATATTTTTAGGGATTATAAGATTATTAACGGATTATTCATATCATTAGTTGTGATAATGAGTAAACATATGACCGGAATAACTGCCGTTAACTTCTTCGCCGAAGCGATCTATAAAAGCGTTGGGTTTTCGGCAAATACTTCATATTATTTTGCAATCACTTCATTGATCATTGGTTTCATAACATCATTGATATCAATGTTTTTGGTCGAGAAGATGGGCCGAAGAACTATTTTATTGATAGGTCTGTTGGGTATGTTCTGCGCTCTGGTATTCCTCACCTTCTGTCTGGCCCTCAAAGAAAGTCTACAATTCCTATCATATCTAACAATCATAACATTAATATTATTTTTAATCCTCTACTCCTGCGGACCATCTTTTATACCCTTCTTCTATTTCACTGAATTATTCCGGACCGACTCCCGATCCATTTGCGCCAGTATTTCAGTTGTTGTGCTAAACTCAATACCGTTCGTCAATTCGTTGCCCTTTTTCTCCCTTCAGGTGACAAAAATTTGACAAATTATAAATTGACAACAATTACTAATATTGATTAATTGTACCCCAGATCATGTTTGATGGCTATGTGTTTGCTTTGTTTGCAATAATTACTCTAATCTTTTGGATAATAATATACAAGAAATTGCCGGAAACTAAAGGAAAGACAATCGAAGAAATCATTTTTGAATTATAAACAGATTTTATTGTTACTTATATTTATTGTTATATTTTTAGATGTATTTTACTGTCAATTGTATTATAAATATGTGGCAAACGAGACAATCATTTAATCAATTGCTATATAATTAGAGTATATATTAAGTGCCAAATATTTAAATCCTGTTATCTATTGATCTAAAGTTAAAATAAATGTATAATTTATTTGTAATAAAATTTATGAACAAATCATTGTTTATTGAAAATTATTTTCAATGAAAAGTAGTATTTAAAAATGTTTTTACGAATCAACACATGAAAAATATTTTGTTGTAAAAACTGAGTAACAATTGATAGTTATCCAGGTTTTCCTCTCAATTTGATGCTAAAGTGCTAATGAAAGCGAAATTTTACTTAAATTTCACACAAAACTTGTTTATTTGGCAACAAATGACGAAAGAGTTGGCAAACAATTGCTTATAATATGATATTAACTATAATTAACAATAATTATTGTCATAAACGACTGTTTCCTCAAAATTTCATTCAATATTTATCTCTTTTAAATTATAATGAGTGAAATTAGGGTCAATTCAAAAGAGGGGCCAAACAGTGATTGTGAGACAGAATTGAATGAATTATTAAAAATAAAATCAAATTTCTAGCGAAGCGTTAAATTTAGGACAGGATTTCAATGCAATAATTTTTGTGTCAATACAATAGCTTTGGATCAAATGAATGGTTAAATATCCTCCTCTTTGTCGCACAATATGTCTGAACTCAATGGCGAACAAACTTTCATTGATATTATTATAAATTTTACTCTCAATTACTGTTTGTCTGAGTTTTCAATCACTTAATCACATATTTATTGCATATAATTGTGATTTAAATACTCTAAACATTTATTCAGTGCTGACCTAACGATGCACTTATTCTGATCTCTTGTCCAAACCATTAAAGCTGTGAATAAATAATTTATTTTTTGAAATGGGAATCAAATTCAGTATTATTTTTATATTCTTGTTATGCATTGTCTTTTCACAAGTGATTGCAAGTAATGATTAATTAATTATTGATTTTTATTCAAGAAATTATAAAACATTTAAATAACCCCTAAATAGTTGGCAATCTTTTGCTCAATTCTGGCCCTTCCTGTTCAATATCAACACTAATACCGGGAATACCAAATCAAACGGTGAATACAATGAAAGGTACCTGTTATTCAAGTCTTATATGCAGACAACAGGGAGGGGTACCCATCGGTAGATGTGGTGTCAGTAATGTTTGCTGCGTTTGTAAGTATATTATAAATGTTTGTTAATTGAATCATGGTAAGATTATAATTAACATCATTGAAAACATCAGTTCCGCGCACTTGTGGTGGTATTGCAGCACAAAACTCAACATATTTTACAAACCCAGGCTTTCCTTCATTTTATAATAATACGAATACCTGTTCTCTCATTGTTCACAGAATACCCGGGGTTAACAGAATATGTCAAATAAGGTATGAAATGACGAATATATTGTATATTCAATCAATTATTTATTGTTTACCCAAAGACTGGATTTCGTTGACTTTGAATTATTGAAACCCATTGACGGGAAATGCTCAGACAGATTTACAGTGACGGGACAGAACCTCAATTCAAATGTCCCTGAATTGTGTGGATTTAATTCAAGACAACATTGTATTTAAAACTCAATTATATTTTAAAATAATTATTAACAAATGAAATGCTTAAACAGTGTATATAGATGTGGACGGACTTCAGGGTCCAATATTTCTAACAGTGCAAACCGATGGGAAGGGAGACAGACGTTGGAATATTCTTGTGTCACAGATAGAGTGCATAAACCCATCAAAAGGTTCAAAATTGAAAATAAATGCCTAATATTTGAAAATTTCTTGATATAAAATGCACTCAAATATAAAGATTTCAAAACTTTTTCACATTCTTTCAGATTTTCATTGATTTTTGTAATTCACATGAATTTCTCATTCAATCAAATAATAAATAGATTTTAAAATACTTTATAAAACCTTTCCTTTCATTCAAAGTCTGAAATACTGTTGAAAATTGTGTTTTGATTGACAGCTCCTCCAAATTGTTTGCAATACTATTTTGTACCAAACGGAGAGATAATGAGTTTTAATTATGATGATGAACAATCATCTGAATTGAATTCAACTCCCAGTCCAACAATGTTTGGATATATAAATGGTTTGGATTATAGTATTTGTTTCCGAAAAGAGCAATATTTTTGTTCACAAAACTACACGCTTTATGACATACACAACGACCAGTCGTTTGGAATCAAAGGCATTCAAGAGGTGGCCGACGGCACGGCTGGTGCGGGGGTTACCAAATGTCCAACAGATTATCTGCAATTAAATGGCATCAGATTTTGTGGAAATAAACTCAATATAAAAGGTTTCGATAAGGATATCAAAGACTCAGAACCAGTGAATGACTCAAAGTATTATTCATTCAATAAAAACAGATTTGATTTTTAATTTTTGTCTCAGTTCTGGGCCATTCATTGCAAGATTTGTTTCCAATGCTAACGACAACGGCCGGGGATTTAAAATAAAGTTCCGACAAAATCCTTGTAAGAATGCAGTGATGCAACAGTACATACCGTCCCAACCAACCGGTGGTCGAAAGTAAGTAAGTATTTGAACCAAAATTAAAAGTGAAATTAAATTTATTGTCTTTACCCCCTTCACCCTGGAATACAGTGAGTTACCTTTGAATTCATCAAACATTAACTCCGAGACGACGAATGCAATCCATATTATCGACACTTAATTTAATTTATATTTGATTTTTAAATTAATTATTGAATTAACAAATTAATATTAAACGGTATTGATCTGCAATTTATCCTTAGTTATCCTTGGTCACATATTAATCACTTATAGTTAAAATTAAATGCTATTTCTTAAAGAAAAAAATTAATTTTATTCAATTTTTGGGACATTTGAACCGAAAATAGGATTTTTGATGAATAATTGGTTTTATTTTATAAATCACTTACAAATCGTAATCACATTTACAGAAACCAAATCCATATTCTTTGGGCTCAACAATGGGTTGGAATTTAAGACCCCTTTCCAACATTCGACACCTATTTGGCACAAACCTATACTGAGCTGCGGTATAATTGGTCAAACTCTTAGGACTCCACAACCTCTCGGCCACAGCCATAGTTCGAGGCCTTTAAGAAGTGATAAAATGAATTACATTGTAATTGAAATTTTGATTTACAAACCAAGTTGTAGTCATAAAGTTGGTTGCGTCGACCCACTCGCCCCACATAGACGCCTGTCCGCCCAATACTAAACTATTCTGTTGTTGAGTGCCATTGAAATTTTGTGGATCAGTGCTATAATACCCAAACCAATCATAACCATAAGATATTTTATTCAAATACCAATTTGAAGACAAAATGACATTAAATCCAAGTTTTGTTAATTCATATAACTCTGAGTCAAAGTTCTGTTTCCAGACATTAACGACAGTATTGTTTGGGATTTCAATCATTCTGTCGAACACTTCCTGCCATACAATGGCTGTTCTGTTCTGTGAAGAGATTATATCAAAAATGTTTTTCATATAATATTCTTCGAGTTTATAGTAGAGACCAGTTATTCCCATCCCTTTCATGAATGACTGGATTTCGGGGTTTGATTTCCAACACGAATAGTTCACTTCATCCCCTCCTATGTGAATGAAATTATCCGGGAATTTGTTCATAACTTCAGTGAATATGTGACGAAGAAAATCAAACGTTGAGTTATGACTCGGATCTATGGGTCCAAACGCGCCGTTAGGTTTGCCCCCAGAATAACATTTTGTTAATAACTGCGGATAACCCTTACCCCATGAAAGGGTGTGACCTGGAGTATCTAATTCCACAATTACTCTAATGCCTCTAAATCTTGCAAATTGTATAACTTTTTCAATATCTTCAGTACTATAGACATGAGTTCTTGGATTATAAGCACCCTTTGAACTCAAATCAGGAAATGTTTCACTTTTATAGGGGAACGACTGGTCATCGACTATATGCCAGTGAAGAACATTCATCTTGTGGTAGGACATTGCATCAAGGTTCTCCAGTATAACATGAATTGGCAAATAATGTCTAGAAGTGTCAATCAATAGCCCTCTGTATGTAAATCTCGGGAAATCCAGAATTAGTGTCGAATTTATAGTAAAAATTGTATTCATTTTGTGTTCAATTAGTTGTGAAAACGTCTCCAAAGCTCTCAATGCACCCCAAATTGTGTTGGAGTATATATACCCTTGTTTTGGGTAGTCCTCTGTGTCCACTCTTATGGTATACATCTCATCCATATATAAATGTGGCCATTCGTCACAACTACCCCGCACTTCAATTGTGATATTAGTTAAATAGTCATTGGTTTGATCCGGATAAGTCTTTGGTATTTCATTGCTCTCATTGTAGTCAATCGGAATGTTATGTAACCTTGAACAATCGTTAATGAAGGCTAATTGTTTGTATCTGTTAATTGCTTGGTTCAATATTTCACACTTTTCTTTAGTTTTTGTTAAAAATTTGAAATTATTTGAATCAATAGTGAGTTGTGTCGGGAAAGTGAGTACTTGTTGAGGGAATGGCACTAATTTTGCAAACTTTCAATTCAGTGGTAATAATAAAAATATTTTATTAATTCTGTGTTAAAATAAGTTTAAAATTTAATATTTACCTCACATTTGACACAATTTGATTGAAACGATATAATTGTAAATGAAATGAAAATGTTTGCAAACATTGAATTCATTTTAAATGTTTATTGTTTAACAAATAGACACCACTTTTACATCAAATAACCCCTTATTTCGTCGTTAGCTTAATAGAAAAATAGCATAAAAGTACCCGTTTTATACGAGTCATCGTTTAAATAAGATTTAATCACATATTTGAACAACTTTTGTCTAAAATCTCTTTAAGTGAAGAACTGATAACAAATCAAACAAATAATTATTTATTTATACTTCAAATGGCTGTCATTTTTATCGCTTAATTATTTCAGTTTTTTTTGTTTCATTAAAATTACTTTTATTTATTTAAAGAAAATTTTCAAATAATAATCAAATGTTTGCATTTATTTGTAATTCATAACTAAACCAATAATTGAATGTTAATTCAAGCTTTTTTAAATGATCTGGATTTTTCTACTCAAGTCAAATATTAATAGTACCTGTATATTTTTTATTCAAAAGACTTTTATAAGTTTGATAAAAATTCAAGTATTTTGTTAGACAATATCTTTGTTTTTGTGTTATTGAATAGAAAATTGATTTCTTATTGAGTTTTAATAAAAGTTGCGAAAAATGAATAAATATTTTATTATTTTCACTGCTTTTCAATCAATTATTAAATAATTATATATTTTTAACATTGAGTTGAATTAATTATAATTTATTTCACTTTAATCATTTACTTCACCCATTTATAACTTCAAGCAGTTTTACTCTTGTATATATTGAATATTTTAAGTGTACTAATGTGTAAAAAATATAATATACAGAAAATTATTTTTAAATTCAACTTTTATTTTAAAAAATAATTATGTATTGAAAAACATTGTCATTCATTGACTTCAGACCAAAATCCCACACAATATATACAAAGACTATAAATATAAAATTAATTACAAGACATCACAAATACCTGTATTTTATCAATGCTTTAATTAATTTGAAGATTCGTTAAAACAAATGACTGAAAGACCTTCAAAATCAAAATTCATTTCAAGAGATTCATAAATATATTAAATGAAAGTTAAATACAGTTTCAGTAAAATATTCAAAATATATTTGAAAAGTGCTGTCATTTAAGTAAAAGGTTTTAAAATTGAATGAAAAATATTGATAATTATCTACAAAAATGATTAATTATATAAAAACATTACATATGACTAGAGATTAAATTAAATATTCATAAATATAATCAAAATTCAATCAATTCTTGACTTCTAATCAATTAATTACTTATTTATTGAATGATTGGTTCAGTCGTTGACTTATAGACGACTCCATTGTTTTGAGAAATCGGGAAATATTCTGATTGTTTAGACTTATTGATGATATTTACTGGATATCCAATGCCATCAATAATAGGGTCAGTAATAACCGATTGTGCCTCATCTCTGTCCAGGTCTGTGATTTGAATGTGACGGATCCTTTCCTTTTGATAGATCTTGAAGTAATAATAGGCTATTATTACGCAAACAATTGCACCAATGATTAGCAATAATCCAATTCCTATGCATAAGAAAACTGAAAACAAATGTTTTTAGAAGTTTTAAATAAAATTAATATTTTCTTTATTTCATATTATTTCATAAACTTTTATATATTTTTAAGAAAATCTAAATTTAAAACAAAAATAATTTCAAAGTATATCATAATTACAAATAGTTTTCAAGTCTTGGCTATCAATCCATTGATTGTTTGTTTCGACAATAGATTTGTTGAAAATATCTGTAATATTCGTTGAAGTAATAAACGTTTCATTAGTTTTGATGATATTTATTATCTGTTCATCACTTTCTTTGTCAATAAAAAGTGGTATTAATGACAATAAACTAATAAAAAGTCCAAAAATGACTAAATATGGGACACATTTGCACGCAATGATCGCTGGAATCAACTTTTTCGGTGCGTTTCTGTGGGAATAACTCTTTAATGTACGGAAATAAGGCATAACTGAAATCAATTGATTAAATATTTTCAATAATTAACACAAATTAAAGGCATTTAAAAACTTTCATCAATAGAGCACTGGTTAGTGAAAGAGAATGTAAAACACCAGACGATAAACATTTTATTCTGTATACCTGTGCTGTTGAGTTCATAACTGTATAAATTAAAGTGTATTTGCATTCCATATAAAGCATTAAATGATATTTACTCTCAACTTGTCCTTCAATTCTTGCAATTTTTCATTACAAGTGTTTTTTCATCAGTTTTTTGTTATTCAGAGGCAATGATGTTATGATGTGTTGTCTTATGTCTATTTCAATGCAATTATTTTTCTCTTTGTATTTGAATGGTGAGGTAATTCAATATATCTAGGTTATATACTAAAAACTAGTTCATAATTTGCATTGATGACTCAATGTAAGCTAATTATACAAGGTAGTTTTTAGAGACAAATTTTTAAAAATTTATCCGTTTATAGAAAGTAAAATAACTTTTGTTTTCAATCATTAAACTTCATTACAATTACAAATCACATGAAAATAACATTTGAATATTAAATGACTCATTGATTGCAAAAATTTAGTAAAAAAACATTCAATTCTATTAATAATAATAATTTTAATATTGTTTTCAAATATGTTAAACAAAAACATAATTATTGTTGAGATCTGAAAATATATCTAAAAATCAAAACCACAGCTCATTTCAAATAAATTTTTTTTTGTCCAAAAGAAAGAAATATTTTTATAATTATAATGTTTGACATTAACTTTGAATTGAGTGATGAATACAAGGATTTTTGGAAATGAAATGATTTTTCATTTCATTCAATGTACAGTAAAATTGCAACAAATGAATCAAATATTGAATAATATTTTAGAAAATATTAAAAATTAAGTTAAAGTTTAATCATTTCTTTGAAATATTAATAAAATATAAGATTTTTGTTAATTTTTATTGAATTTATATTGAGTTCAGAAATACAATGAAATTTATTTCAATTTTAACGAAAATGAGTTAAATTTTTAAAATAAAAGTTTTATCACTGAAACCAGTGTTTGAGCGCAAGTCTACGAAATACCTGTCCTTCACATGTCATACATAAAGTCTTTCATCTAATAGTGTGTATAAAATACCCCTTAAATTGAAATCAAATGCTTATTATTGTTGAATATTTGCGTCGTTTGTAAAACATTTCACTGTTTTGTTGATAAATAAAAAATTAAATCTCAATTCAAGTGAAAGTATTTTCGCGAAAATAATTTTCAAAAATATTTAAAAAGTTATCAAATATTTGATAAAATTTTTATAAAACTTTTAAAACATTTAAAATATTTAATGAAAGTCTCATTAAAAAAGTTAACAAAAAATAGTCTTTCCTTTCATTGAGGACTCAATTACTGAGAGATTAAACAAAATATCAAAAATTGATTTTAAATTTCAATTTAAAGTAAGTTTTAATTAATTTTTAAGATTTTAATTCACTTTTCAATTGATTTTTGACAAAATATTTGGCATTTTTAGTGATTTTATGAATAATGTCTTCAAAAGAGTACAAAAAAGTGTTGAACTTCTGGTTTGGATTGAAATCAGACAAAGACTACCTTCAGATGAAGTCCTTTTGGTACGGAAGCAGTCCATCCGATGATCAGTTAGTGGACAAACATTTGGGTCAATACTATAGACAGGCCAGAGATGGACAGTTAGACGATTGGATTGATTTAGGGGGCGGTGAGGGAGCGTTGGCTTTAGTGTTACTGTTAGATCAGGTGCCGAGAAATATATTCCGGAACAAAGCCGAGGCATATATGACTGACTCGAAGGCGCTAACCATTGCTAAACATGCGGTCAATAAGGGTTGGGATAGAGATATGAATAATGTATTCAAACGTTATATGTATTCCCCTTTCAATCATTCCGAGTGTTTTGAAGACCAGAAAATATCCATTAAATTGTTTACTCAATTGGGTGACCCCTCACACATATATTGGGCACAAAAATATCACGATTTGATCAAAGAGTTCGGGCGTTTCCCGCACAGGGATGAGGTGTTGGGTCGACATAATTGACATCTTATTATCAATTAATTTATTTTAATGTTTGAAACATTTAGTAAATATTTGTTATTTAGTTTTACCCGGAATATAAAACCAGAATAAATTTATAATACCTAACCATCGCTTACTTGCCTTTGATATTCTGTTTTCCTTGGTTTTAATGTTGTATTGATTAAAGTAAATTAAAAATGATCTAGATGACAATGCTGATTTAGAATGACTACATATTGAAATGATGTTGGTCAATTCAATAATTTGAGAAGTATTATAAATCATCTCTAAATTCAATGTTTATAATAAAATAACTAAGTTTGAGCACTCAATGAGAAATGTCGTACAATTAAGGATGGTCAAATTTACTAAATTTATTTTTTCAATTAAATAATTAGTAAAATATTTAATAAATTTATTAAAAATATTTTTATATATTATTTCAAATGTTTGGAAATATTAATACCTGTATTTGGTTTCTATTCCTTAATTAACTAAAACACTGAATATATATAATCTATATTTTGTTTGACAAATGGATTACACATTCTTTGGTTTATTTTACAAAACCCTTGATTTCAATTGAAATTTATTGCAAAATTTGTTTATTTTCAAATTATTTGCAATAAATTGCAAAATCAATGTTAAATTTATTAAATATTTAATCACTTACAACCCTACGTACAATTGATACCTAAATTGACATTGAACAAATTTTGTATACACAAAACTTAATTATTTTATCAAATATACTAAACATTACTCATATTTATAATAAAGCGATAAATTGATGATAAGGTGAAAAAAGTCTATACTTTATGTAATAATTGTGTAATAATTGTGTTTTGCATTCATAAGTCATTTCACTATAACTATCGTTACATATCTTTCAGTGAAGTGTTTGTAAGTTTTCATTCAAACAATATTAACAATAATTTCAGTTGTCTTTCAAATCAATAGACTTTTGTATAACTCTTTGATTTCATAATTAATTAATAAAATGTCTGAATCTCTTACAAGAAGTGATTATTTCCAAAAAGTCAGACTAAATATCAAAACAAAAATCAAAAGTTTTATTGTTTTTGATGATTCAAAAGGTTTTAATGTATTGTTTACGACACGAGAAGACAATGTCTATGGCTTTGGATCTAATTTTTATGGATCTCTTGGACTCACAACCAAAAGTCAAGTGAAAAATCCAACAAAAGTATTGGATTTGTGTCAACAAAATATCAATCAATTCATAACCGGAACCTCTTTTGTGTTGGCATTCAATGGTAAACATGACATATACTCGTGGGGTAAGAATGACATGGGACAGTTGGGTAGGGGTTATGTCAGTAACCAAGATGATTTCTTAAAACCTGAAAAAATGCCAAAATTTACCGATAAATTGGTTACACATCTGAGTTGTGGTTCGTATTACGCTCTGGCGCTCACATCTGATGGCACAGTGTTTGGCTGGGGATGTAATACGAAGGGACAGACGGGTTGTGGAGATACAGATAAGCAAATAGTGTCAACACCTGTGGTATTGCATAAACTTATTGATATCAGTATTAATTCAATTCACTGTTGTTTTGATCAGTCATATGCACTGACAAACAACGGACAGGTATACAGTTGGGGTTGGAATACCTGTTGCCAATTGGGTCTTAATGTTGACCTTGATCAATCGGTTTATGAGCCAATGCTGATTGAGATAAACAATGTTAAAATTGTTTGTCCGGCGTTTCGTAACACATATTTCCTAACAAACGATAATTTGCTTTATTTTTGCGGAATATTTATCGACAATAATAAGGAAAACAAAAAACCCTTTCAGTTATTACCGAAACAAATGCAAACAGAGTTGAGATTTGATTCAATCAATACATGTCTTGTAAATCAGGACATCTTTGTGGCCACCACTGCACTAATCGGTGACATTTTATTTGCTCTCAATTTTGATCGTATATTAAAAACTAAATATTATAATAGTTTTGACTTTTATGCAAACGAAGAACATATGACTGCAGAGACAATAGACACGGATCTGATGGCACCTGAATTAAGATTATCTGTTGAAGAGTTGTTATTCACTCACATTACCGGTCAATTAGCCAAAAACCCGGAACCTTTAGTAAATGATGTCAAAAATGAAGAAAATATTATTAAAACAGAAAATATTTTTCAAAACTTTTATGTTTTCGATGAAATAACGCCTCAATTCCTCCTAAATATAAGACTATTTCATGTTTTTGATGACTGGATGGGTTTGAATGTATTATTTATTACAACTGATGATAATGTCTTTGGATTTGGATCTAATAGTAATGGAGTTTTGGGTTTAGGACACAACAGACCAGTAAAAGATCCGCAACTTATCGATGAATTGTGTTTTAAAAATATTAAACAATTTTATAATGCATTGAATTTTGCATTTTCTTTGACGGATGAAAACCAACTTTTAGGGTGGGGTTGGAATATGGCCGGTCAACTGGGAAGGGGGTATATCAGTAAAATACAAGAATATCTTAAACCGGATAAGATTTCTGTTAAATTTAATGGTGAGATCATTGATGTGAAATGTGGAGCAAATCATACTCTTGTGCTCACATCCAATGGTGTTGTTTACGGTTGGGGTAATAATAAGGGGGGAGAAGTTGGTTGTGGGGATGAAAGTAAAGAATGTGTTTCTGAACCTATTATATTGAATGCATTTATTAATGAAACAATTAAATCAATTCACTGTTCCTTTGCTGTTACTACTGAGGGACTGGTGTATAGTTGGGGTCACAATCAATGGTGCAAATTAGGGCACGACATCGCAGAAGATGAAAACATCTTCACTCCAACGCTTATAAATATATCAAATATAGTCTCTGTCTGTCACTCGTCTGCGAACACGTATTTCCTATCGAGTGATGGAAACATATATTTTTGTGGTTTATATGAAAATCAAGAAAATTGTGAATCATTTCAATTCATACCAAAACTGATTGAAACAGACATTAGGTTTCAATCGATTCATTACTTTCGGAAACAAATATCAATCGCAACCGCAATGTCTGAAAACACAATCCATTTGTTGGACTTAAACAAAACAAAGACAACAAAACATAACAATTATTTATCTTATTATTCATTCGTCTCTCAAATGACTTATCAATCAATTTGTTTAAACGATTCTGATTTGGAAAGACTAGCAGTACTTCTAAATAATACTCGGGTTAACACAAAATCCACTATAAATACTACGACTGAAGAGGTTTACACAAAGGAAGACAATTTGGACAAACAGATTGACAGCAATGTCCAGAAACAATCACTTGGTTATAAAGTTCTTGGAGGTATTGTATGACCATGTACATGGTCATTTATATTCTTTTATACTGCATGCTGAGTTTTGTAGTTGTTTTTTAAACTAACCTTTTAATTTAGATGAAAACTGTGAATACGAGATTTTGGATCGGATTGGTTCAGGGGCATTTGGCACTGTATTCAAGGTCAGGAATATAACCAAGAATGAAGTGTTTGCTATCAAATCAATTAAATTCAAAAGTAAATGATTTTTATTAATTGAAAACACATTGAAATAATTAAATAATTGTTTAAATTAGGTTCAGATAAGGAGCGGGTTATGAGGGAAGTGCACACTATTTCCAAATTAAGGGGCGATTGTATTATCCGTTACTTCAGTTCATCGATAGAAGACAAC
>JAQGAT010000279.1:0-40549 GCA_034687845.1 Pantelozetes paolii
CGATCTTCTCTCCCTCTCTCTCTCCTTTCCTTCCTCCCTCCCTCCCCTGACCCTCACCATTTCTTCCTCCAATTATTCTTACAAATTATGAGAAAACAACACATTTTTGTTGAATAAAATTAATTTCATTAATGATTGCGCAAAATATTTCTCAACTCAAAGACTGAATTCTCAAATGAAGTCCTGAAATGAAATCCTTTTTCTTGTAATTAAAAACATTACAAAAATAGCTCTGAAATCAACTGAAAAGTAAAAGAATTGAAACTTATTTGAGAAAAGATTTGTTTCTATTTTCAAGTGAGAGATGAAAAGTGAATGTAAATTGAATTCAACTCTCATTTCACTCATTGTTTTTCACCAAATATTTTGTTTCATTTATTATTATAATTATAATTAATATTACATTAAATTTGTTGTATTTTAACAATACTTTCTGTCATTTACTGTATATTTCTATTAAAAAATTAATTGCGAAAAATAAAGAACTGATAAACAACTGAATAAATGGTTAATAACTCTTATATTATGTCTGTTTTTGGCAAAAGTAGTTTTGTTTCAGAGATTTATTTTTGACTGAATTGTTGAACAAATATTTATAGATAGAGAAAAATAAACATCACTTTTATATAACATTATATAAAACACACTTTCACTCCATTGAGTCAATCATAAGATTATAATGTTTTGTATAATAAGTATTAGTTTTCAGTCTCAGAAATGATCACAAATTCTCGACTCATATATAAAAATGAGTGAAAATTAATCTAAAAATTATTCCGTTTTTCTTGTTTCCTATCATAGGATCACAAATAACAGTAGTTTTTGTTTTTTAATACAAATTATCGTTTTCTAAAGCACTGGTAGTTATGTTCAACAATTCAATCATACATTGGAAATGGTTTTTATTGTTTTCCTTCCCTTCCTCTCTGTGCTTATCAGTCGTTTAACTCTGAATAAGATTTATATCAATTTAAGTCAAATCAACATTTGATTTATCACTCCTTTTATAACCAATAATAGTATTGAACTAAAGTTGTGTCAAATATATCGTAACATAATTTGACAATAAATTACAGGAATTCATCATAACTTTGATTATTTGATGAAATTTTTTCGTTTGCCTTTAGTTTTTTCATTTCATTTGATTTATGTTCAAAATTGCTCTCAATTTATGTTATTTTTGTTTCATTTATAGCTTTTTAAACATATTTACAATCAAACCCTAAATTAGGGGAAAAAATAGTTTTTGTTTTTTTCCGATACTTTTGATAACATAATTGAAAACTTTATAATGGATTGGACTGAAGGAAAACGCCTGTAGTTTAAAGTGTAATATATTTCAATCAAACGACAAACCACTGAGACTTTGATTTTTGAAATAAATTCAATTCCTATTTGTTATTATCAAAGGATTTCTTCATTAGATTTTGTTGCAAACATTTCCCAACCAAATGATACCATTCCTCCCAAAAATGCGGTTCTTTTATACAATTTATATTTTCAAAACTATTTTATTGATTAAATAAAAAAAACTTTGATTTAATTTTCAATTCATCTGAATATCAATAGATTTTATCTCTTTTAGAGTAAATCCTATTTCAATTCATTCATTGATTATTTGAATAATAAAAAAGTTTTCATTACTTTAATTGAATAAAAACTAAAAAATTCAGAAAAATAATAAAAATAATAATTTATTCTTCTAATACTGCACTGAAATGTTTTGTGCATGGTCATCTGATCTTTGTAAAACTAACTGCTAACACTCATTCAACCTTGAGCCCTTATGTGATCCTGGTATTTATCACTTTAATTGTTTTCATTTTATTTCAAAGAGACATTATTTTAAGGGTTATTATGTTATTGAAAAAGTTAATAATTAAAAATGTTAAATTGACCGGAGAAAATTTATTTCAACCTTGATTAAAAACAAAAAGTTATTGTTGTCTTTCATTACCTATTTCAGGGATATTTTATTTTTATTTTATTAAAATAATAAAATTTTATGAATTTAATTGAATTCACAGAAAGTTTTCCAATTTATTCAACATTTTCCTTAAGAATCAATGCTTTCTCAATACAGACCCCCTTTAGTTACCTCTGTTTTATATAAAAGCATAAAAATGAAATCAAACCTAATTTATACGAAGTTTACATCAATTTCTCAATTTTTATGATTAATAGATATCATAAAAATACTTAACAATAGATTGAATGCATTGAAAGTCATTGAAAATCTACAATATTTGTGAAGAAAAAGACAAATTCATACAAAATGTCAAAAAATCTAAACGAAAGACAAAATTAATATTATTTTATGTTTTCCTCAAAACAATAAAATTAATGTTTGAAAGAGAGAAACCGAAAACAAATACAGAATTCAATTATAAAACTGAAATGACTTTCGTTTAAATTAATGACTTTTCTTAGCGGTCGTCAAATCATTCACTATTGTTTGCACCAGTGGTTGGTTTCTGGGATATTTAGGGGGAATAGAAATAAATACCCTCTTAATTGAATATTTCAGAGCCCCTGATGTTAGTAAATATTAAGTGATCGGGATATTAAGATACTTAATTACTTCAGATATCTTAGGTTTGTATTTTTACTTATGATTGTTTGAACTTAAAATCAATTCAAATCTCAATTATTTGTTAAATATTTTTATCACTCAAATGATTGCAAATTAATATTTCAACAAATATTTTGTTAATTGAATGATTGAATGACAAACTTATTGATTAAAAAACAAATTAATTCAAAACCCATTTCATAATTAGTTGTAAATCATTTGACAACTTATGTCACAAGTTATGTGTTCAGTAAAGAAATTGAAATGACATTGATTATTCCAAATTTTCCCCAAAATAGTATAATAAAACTGAATTTATCTATACTTTCGTCAATTCTATTGAATAAATCTGAATGTTATTAATATTCTGAACACAAGTCATGACTTCTTTTGTTGTAAATGAAATCCATTTTATTATTCAATAAATTAAAACTTTTGTTGATTTTTGTCTCAAAATTTGAATAAAAGGAAATTTAATATAAAATGTAGAGTAAAGTGAAAATAAGTTTCAAAATTAACTGTTATTGTTGTTGTGTCTCATATTTTACATTTCAAATCAAACAAATGTTTGGAGGAAAGGTAGATAAGGGAAAGAATGGCATTAAATCATTTGAAATCACCCGAAATAACAATAATTCAAAAGAGAAAACAACTATTCATTTGGTTTTGCGTTTAAATTTTATTTATTATTATTACAACAAATACTTTCATTTTATTTCAATTTTTGATTTACATATAAATGTGATTTTGATTAAGCCTTTCAATAATTTTTGTATACAATTCACTATATTCTACACAAAATGCTATACATTTAGAGAAACTTTATTGAAAAACAATTCTCAAAAATCATACGAAATAACGCGAGAAATGTTAAAAAAGTAAAGAATTGTTAAAACAATTTCATTATTAATGTTTTTAAAATTATTTTTACAAAAACATTTCAATTCAATCTATTTTTTGACAAATCACTAAGAAATGAATGAAATCTTTAAAATATTTGTTGTTTTTTTTGTGTATTATTTAATAAATTATTTTTAGTTTAGTGAAAGTGATTCATGAAATCAGGATAAATTTGTTGATAACAAAATGATGAACTTATAAATTATTGAAACAAAACGTCTGAAAATGATAAACACTATTAACATTCAAATCACAAGTTTTCATCGATTTTTCAAATCATTTGTTGCTTTTTGTTTGAAAATTGATTTTATTTTGAATAATTGTTTATTTAATTCAATGTTAACTATTTTTAAAATTTATTGAACATGATGGGAATTACCCAGTGTGAAGGGTCAAGTCGTGAAAAAAAGGATAAGTTTCTTTAATTCTTAAATATCTTAAAGAGCGACCAAAAGGGGTATAAAGTTTGTATTTCCGAAGTTTTAGATTTTGTCGTATTTGCGATATCTTTTAGTTATTTGTTAAGTATTTATGATTTCATTCAAAAATGTTTATTAATTCATAAAATATAAAACAATGATAAGACTCTGAAAACCTCTTTATTTAGATGTGAAAAATGAAAGTTGAGTTTAAAGAAGAAAATTTTCGTTTCTTTTGTGTATTTTTAGCACAAATTCCTTCATTTGTTTTAAACCTTTACTTAATTTTTAAAATAACAATCAAATCAACGAATCATTCGCTAAAGAGATCTAAAATTGTTTTAATGAATGTTTCGTTTTGTTATTTATTAACCATTTTGTTGGCAATCATTAAAGAGATAATTCAACTGTTTTTCATTCAATCAAATCAATTGTTATGTTATATCTTGCAAACAATTAATTACTATTTGTTTGCGACAACTCTTTACGTGATTTCAATCACTAATGTTGTCATAACTGGTGATCAATACTTCAAATACAACTTTAAACGAAGTTTTAATAATCCTTTTGATGACATCTCAACCAAACGTTTATTATTAATGATTTGGATATTGGGTTTGATTTTTGGATTGCCTTTTGCACTGATTAGGTCTCCAAACCTTTATTATTATAATATTAACAACTTTTCGGTGATTTGTGTCTACAATGAAAACTATTTGAGTGGTTTACCTAATAATCAGAAGTTCATTGACTTAACATTATTATTGACATTTATTTTTCAACACATATTGCCAACACTTTGTGTCTTATATTTTACATCAAAAATAATATCAGATTTTTTCCCAACTGATGGAAAGGTAGAAAAGAATTTACATATCATTAAGCCATTGGAAAACAGAAGTAATAATAATAACAACAATTCAAAAGAGAAAACAACTATTCGTTTGATTTTAAGCTTAATTTTATTCATTACAACAAATACTTTATTTCATTTCAATTTAAGACCATTTTTATCAGAGTTTGAAAAGAAATGTGATTTCAATTATGCGTTCAATATCTTAGTCTTGTATACAATTAACTCAGTTTTTACTCCTATTATCTATATTTGGATTGATTTTCATTTATTACAAAATATTAGTAAATATTGTAAAACAAAATACAATTCAATGGTTTAAAGATTAATATTTTTTGTATTTATCAATATATTAATGACAGGACAGGTATGTCTCCAAACGATTAGGATGGCAAAGAGATAATGAAATTGATTTAAACAAATTATTTGATTATATGTTTTATAGTTTTTATTGCAAACAATATTATATATCGAATAAATTTAATCCCATTTCAGATCACAATTAAAAAAATACTGAATAAAATGAATGTCTAATAGTTTTAATCAAGAGTCGATAAAATGATAGGAACATAGACATTTAAGCGACTTAATTTGTATATCACCCTGAATATTATTCATAAGACAGGGTATATCAAACAGATATATCGTTAATAATTCTCATTAATGTAAAACATTTGACTCATTATTAATGAAAAATAATTACAAAGGGCCACAAAAAAGTTATTGAAATTCACCCCTACTTTACTTAAATTAATAACAATATACTGTATATGTATTTAATGAGCACAGGTATGCGCACAAAGAGAAATTAAGTCAAAGGGATTTGACTCCGGAGTCAATTTTATCGATCCTTGGTTTTAATATAATTTTCAGACATAACGGGAATTCACGTAAATCTTTAAATCAGACTTTTTATTCACAATATTTTCTTAGGATATTGTCAATCAGTTCTGCATTTTGATTGTAAATAAAAAGCACCAGGTTTAGAGATTGCTGTCAATTCCCATCAGATTCTGTTAATTCATTCTCACTATTAATAAAATCATTTGATTTTTTGAAACAAGAAATTGTGTTTTCAATCAATAATTTAAACAAAAACTAATTATTTGATAATAAATGTCAGTTTATGTATGAATTGGAGTAATAATTAATTTATAGTATAAATTGTCCTTGTTGTCTCCTGTTGTATTATATAACTTGTATGAGAAAGAGAATCAGTGGTGTTATAGGTTAAGTATCTGATACTTGCATGATATACATGTTTATATGTGAAATGTTTGCGTAAATGTTTTCATGAATTTTATTATTTTGTTAAATAATAATCAATTTGTCATTGATTTTAAATTATTTACAAATTAAAGGGAATTTTAAAGGATTTTGTTATTCAATAAGATTTTCAGAAATAGTGTTTAAAAGTCTTCATTCAGTTGATTGTGATTTCAAATCATAACATGTTTTCATACTATTCGTGTAATTATTGAAAATGAGAGTTGAATTAAAAGATAAAAATTTTGAACTCATTTTGCTATTTATTTCTCAGTTTCCTGTAATTGTATTAAATATTTTAAGTGTTTATAAGGTTTTGAAGAAAAAATCCGATCATTCAATGAAAAGATCAAAGATTTTATTAATTAATATTTGTATTTGTGATGTAATTCCCGTCACTTTAGTAGCTTTCACTCAAATTATTTATTACCTCTTCATTGAAACCAATCAATTGTTTTGTCATATAATTCAGTCATTTGTTAACTATTTGTTTGCAACAGATCTTTATGTTATTTCAATCACTAATGTCATCATAACTTGTGATCAATATTTTAAATACAACTTTAAACGGGGATTTAATAACCCATTCAACAGGACTTCAAATAAAGTTTTATTATTAATGATTTGGACATTAAGTCTCGGTTTGGGAATACCTTTCGCAATCATTCCAAATATATTTTACATAGATTTCAGCAAAAAATCATTGATTTGTGTAAATAATGAAAACTATTTCAAAGATTTGAATAATAATGAGATGTTTATTGAAGTAATATTATATAAGACTTTCATTTTCAGACTATTATTGCCAATACTTTTGAACTTTTATTTTACTACAAAAATAATATTTGAATTTTTTGTCAACAATAAAAAGTCATTTCATTTGGAAAGGTATGTCATTCCCATTCACTCCACCGAAATGATAGCAAATAATATGCATTTGAAAGAGAAGACAACAATTCGTTTGATAATAACTTTTATATTATTTTTGACAACAAATACTTTATTTTATATCAATTTTAGTCCATTTTTGGTGACATTTGCGAAAAATAAATGTCTTTACACTTCAAGACATAATATGATTGTCATTCACACTATGAATGCAATTCTTACTCCTATTATATACTTTTGGATTGATTTTCAAATTCTAATTAATTGTTTGAAAAAACACAACAAATAATTATTAAATTCCTAATTTCACAAAATTGTACAAGGACACAATAACATAACTTTGGCAATTAACAGTGCTCACATATATCCAATAAAAACTCGTTGCTATCAGTATATACAAGCAATTCATTTATTATTTGACAGGATTTTGATAACAATGTCAAACAATTGTTGCAATCATTTGGTCATCATTTGAACAATGGATACAATTCTTCATTATTTCAATATAAATAAAAATGTTTTATTAAATATGTTTTACTGTATTCCCAACGATATATAAATAGAAATACTTGCATTACTCAATTTAAGAAATAATCTATGAAAGGAAATGATTATAAGTAAGCAAGGACAAATATTTAATTTTAAAAAGTAAAAAAAATAAATTCAAAAGCAATACAAGAATATTTGAGCAAAACATGAGTTGAGGAGTACTTATCAACTATTTTCGTGAATATGAAGTATGAGTTCATTGTTTAAGATATAAATTCACTCCTCTGTTTCATAGGTTATCTCGTTGTGGGCTCTTATATTGTTGGAACTGATCAAAATGAAACAGGATCAAATTATCGAGAGAGTCCATTTGTTCATGGTTAATTCCAACTAATTAACAATTTCTATTCTTTCAGTACCAAATAAAATATAGATTTTGTCAAATAACAAGATATTGAATGAATTGGTACTGTGCAAGGATTGTGCCACGATAGTGCCAGGTCAACTTTGGTTGTAATGATCTTTACATCAAAAAGATCTGCATTTAATGATTGGATGAAAATTCATTACAAATCAAAAGTAGCGCTAAATTATATAATCTTTAGATTTATTCGTGCATTGAGTGAACCCTTTAGTCAATATAAGTAACTAATGTTTTGCAACTTATGTGTGAAATTTCATCAAGCTCATTTTAATGCTCATTTCATCAATCTCATCAAGCTTAATTATATATGAGTTTTTAATTTAATGCACCAATTTATATTGGTAAGTTTAAATAGATTTATGCAAAATTATATAACTATGCATGTTCACCATGCATCATTAACAATGATTCATTATTGAATTTTCTAGGAAATTAGAAAGTTGAATTTTTCTAACATTTTTCATAACTAACTGTGACAAAACTGTGACAGGTTAATTTATAAATTAAATTATATTTAAACCAATTAAATGATTTGAATTAATATTTAATGTTTGAAAAGTAATTGCAATGAAATTAATAAATGAAATCCTATTCACAACAAATCGTAAGAAATGGTAACGTTGTCTATGAATGTGACAGAAATGAGTGGAAAAACGGTATTTCAGTAGAAATGTGTTGAAATGTGTTGACTGTCTGTCCAGTAATGCAAATACTATTTGACCACTGATTGGACACACATTAAGACAATGACAGTCACTATGTGTTCAGTTTTGGGTGAGTTTTGAAACAATTAAATAAATATTAATTGAAATGAAATGTTAACTAAATTTATAACCAAATGATTAGTCGTTTCAATAAAATGTGATAAAAATGTATAACTTTTGTGACTATTGTCTGTCAATTGAAATGATTTGTTCAACACTTGTATTGAAAGTGTAGTGAAATGTCTGCAAACACTACACGTCTTGTGGACTGAGAGCCAGTGGTGGAGAGCTGTGACTCTGGGCTGTGGGCGCCGACAGACAGCCATTGTAGGCCTGGGTGTAGGGGAACGGGAGTTGACTGTTATATAGCTATATATAGCAGACATAGTATTCTTTTGTTCGCACTCTCTCTCCCATTGAATGCCTTTCCTCTGGTCTGGCAATCGAGCCATTAGTGTATAGTCTCATAAGAGTTGTGTATATTTTATGTTATTATAAATAAATAGACTTTTAATTAATTAATTGTAAAAATAGTATTCAATTGAGACTTGAATTGAGTTTTGCTTTAATTGTGACTCAAATTGTAATATATTTTAGACTAAACTTGAGTTCAATTCTTCAGTCGATTCCCAAAACAATTGGTTTTTATTTTGTGAGAAAAATATTAGTTTTGTTTTGCATTACAAACGCTTTAATCGTTTAATCGTTTAATCGTTTTATCGTTTCATTTGCTGTGAATTTGAAATTATGTTTAAACTGATCCCAAAAATGGTGACTATATTTGAAAATCAATTTCAAAACACGTTTTCTTAACCATTAGTTAACTAAACATGTCTTCATCTCTTCAGTTATCAATTGTCGGATAGTTTTAACCATTGTTTCGGTTCTCATGTCTTGAGATGTCTTATGCTTTCAATTGTCTTAACGTTTGTTTCAATTAATTAATTGTTTGTTATATTCAGTGAAACGTAATTATGAATGAAGTTGTTTGGCATCAGGAGAGACATCAAAGCCATAGCCATCACTCGCACCATAACTCCCATCAAAGCCATCCCCAACACCCGAACCCTATCCATCACTCACTGCACCCGACCTCCAGTCAGTCACAGTCAGTCAGTCACCACAACAGTCATCACAACCACAGCCATAATCCCAATCCAAGCCATCACACCGTTATGTTGACGAATGGACAGTCGTCCCAACCGGTGGTCATCTCAGCCAACGATATGCAGAACGCGGTTCACAATCAGAAACACAATCAAAACTCAATCCGATCTCAAGACGACGCAAAAGTTCGGTATATCTTTCAGAGACCACAAACTGACCCCGACTTTCAGAACTACAACAATAAGACTCGTTGGACATTAGGCGACGACTCTGTGCTCGAGGTATGTCTTCAGATGTTCTGTCATTCATAGCTATTATCACAGATTTTGATGTCATTTCAAACCAATGTTTGTTTTCATTGATATTAATTGAAAATCCAATCCAAAGGTTCGTCAAAACGACTCGCAGTCGGAACTGGTCTCTGAGTTTCAGGCACTGGATCTCGAGTCTGATGTATGTATTGAACCCTTTATTGCAATTTAAATACAATATTAGGTTTTATTTGCGTTTAAATGCATTAAACGTTTAAATGGTTTCATATTTTTGTTGATTTAATATTCAATTACTTTATAAAACATTTCAAATATATTTTGTTTTCACAAAAATAATGCGTTTTTTTTGCAATCGAGTCATGATTTCAATGATTAGTGAATGCATTCAACTCTCAAACACTTTGAGTGAAAGTATATCTCATTTCAAACAATACATAAAATAATCGTTAATTTGTTTTCACTCTCTTTTAAACTCAAGCATTGGTTGAAAACAAAGTGTTATTAAGTTTTGAATCAATTTTTGAATCAATTTTTGTATTAAATAACAAAAATGTGTTTCACTTTTCAATCCGACCTTTGATTGAGAGGTCATTGGCTTTCAGTTCAGTATTAATTGATTTGTGTTTATGTTTGAAGGGCTTTGCGTCCACTAAGAAGATATGGGGAATGGAAGAACACAACCCTCAGATGAAACACCCGGACGACAATAAGGGGCTCTTTTTAGGGGAACCGCAGTGGGGAAGGGACTCCACGTGGAGTACTGGCGGTCATAATGAGAACGCCTCCGATCACGCGGTGTCGCAACCAATTATGGTTAACTCCCGACGCAGTGGTTCATATCCGGGCAGTGAAGGGCCGTCTATGTTAAGCCCACGTTCTAATGACACGGGAGGGTTGGGCGTCAAAATGGTTGAGTATGTGTTGGGCAGTTCGCCGACGGCTAAAGACTTGGACGGAAGGATGGCTTCACGTCTTAAAGCACTGGAGAAGCATAACCATAGGAAAGGTGGTTATGATGAGTCTAAGATGCATCACAAGGACAATAGCGGTGCCATTAATGCCATTCAGAGCAACGGAATTATGCAAAACGGTTTGGACGACGAAAACAAGATGTTTAACCGAACCCCTGGTTGTCATGGAATAGAAGACGACAACGATTTGGCAAAAATTCATGGATTAGTCAACGATATGTCAAAAATGAAACCAAACGACGGCCTAATGCCGGCCGGAATGCCCTCAAGTATGCTGACCGGAGGCCACGGCCAGCACTTCGATGCCTTCGAACAGGTAGGGATGGATGCGCTTCAGTTTGGGGGCGACTATACTTCACATTTAATGCATTCAATCGATTCGCCGGGAATTCTGGATTATAATAACCCGATATATCAGCGCCAGAACCAACCGACCGGCCAATTGCCGCCAGCATTGATAGCTTCACATCAACAACAGTATAGTTTAGCTCAACAGCAAAGTCAAGGGATGGGTCCGCACTCCAACCAAATGGGTGGACCCCCGACGGGAACGGGTAATGCTTTCCCTCAAAATGCCTATTACGGCGCCGACCCCTTCTCTGGTGCATCGATGGGACATATTATACCCGCCGGCCCTCCGCCAGCAATGATGGCTCAATACTACGCCGCAGGAGGAATGATACCTCCCTGGGGTATGTATCCATCCATGATGTCAGGCCAAGTCCAGGGACAGTCAGGTGCGCCTCATATTCAACAACAACAACAAATGATGGCCAGAAGTAACGGCGCACGACCTCTGACACCTCAGGGGCCTAACGATAATTCAGGCACTCCTCAAGCCATACAAGCGGGTCAGTACCAAATGGTACCGCACGGGTATTACGACCAAAATGGGTCCTTAATGATGGGCAACACCGGCGCCCGAAGTATGAATCCGACGGCAATGCGATTAATGCCTCAAATGATTGTCAATCAATCGGGAAATAACGTCCGAATGATGCCTAACAACGGACAGACACCTCAACAACACTCGACTCAAAACGCAATGTTTTCATCCAATGGTTCTAACGGTCCGAACAACGGTATGTACTCCTCGGCCACAAATAACCAGATGTCATACCAAACCTCGTCTTCAGCCGTTCCTAACTTTTCTAACGCATCGAATGGCAATCAAATGGGTTTTAATCCTAATATGAGTCGAAATCAAGTCCAGGGCTACGGTAACAGTGCTTTGGGTCCTATCGGTGCGTCCATTGCCCAGGGAATGGGTTTAAACAGTTCTCCGAATAGAAGAGATTCATTCGATGGCAGACCTGATCGAGGATTGAGTGGAATGTTTCCGAACAGTCTCGACGGCCAGTTCTCACGTCATATCGGGTCGAATCATAAAAACGGACAATTTTATGGTCTCGGGCCGGGTATTGCATCTCCCGGTCCCATAGGAATGATGCCAACCGCTCAAAGTCTGACGCCTCCGCCTTCTCTCGACGGCTCAAACAGTAGTTTGAATTTGAGTGCATTGGGCGGAAGGATTGGTATGTCTGCCGCACCGGGAGCTGAGGCTAAATATATGGTCAGAAACGGAGCATTGGGTGGAACTGTATTCGGGTCTTCAAACTCGGCGTTTAATAACCGAATGTTAGGCCGAAAGTGAGTTTCCATTAAATGTTTTGTTGAAAACTATTAAACCATTCATTCATTGATTAATAGCTCGTCATTAGAGAAGTCAAGCGGAAGGAGTCGTCTGTTGGAGGACTTCCGTAACAACCGTTACCCTAATCTACAGCTTCGGGATTTGGCCGACCATATCGTTGAGTTCTCACAGGACCAACACGGCTCCAGATTTATCCAACAGAAGCTGGAAAGGGCCACACCTACTGAAAAGCAGATGGTCTTCAATGAAATACTTGGCGCCGCGTATAACCTAATGACCGATGTTTTCGGCAATTATGTCATTCAAAAGTTTTTTGAATTCGGAACTCCTGACCAAAAGCAGGCGTTGGCGCAGAAGGTCAGGGGTCATGTCCTGCAATTAGCTCTACAGATGTATGGCTGTCGAGTGATTCAGAAAGCACTGGAATCTATACCTCAGGATCAACAGAAAGATGTGGTCAAAGAACTTGACGGACATATCCTTAAGTGTGTAAAAGACCAAAACGGCAATCATGTCGTCCAGAAGTGCATTGAGTGCGTCGAACCCGTGGCTCTACAGTTCATTATTAATGCTTTTCAGGGACAGGTATGCATTTAATTTGTTTTATGCGTGCAGTTGTGATGCAATTGATTTTAATTACAATCCCTGTCAGGTGTTTGCGTTATCAACCCATCCCTATGGGTGTCGTGTAATCCAGCGAATCCTTGAGCACTGTAATGGAGAGCAAACCACTTCAATACTTGAAGAACTGCACCAAAACACGGAACAGTTGGTTCAGGACCAGTACGGCAATTATGTCGTCCAACATGTCTTAGAACACGGCAGACCTGAGGACAAGAGTAAAATCATTCATATGGTTAGAGGAAAGGTATTGAATTTGTCTCAACACAAGTTTGCGAGGTTTGTCTCTCTTTTTTGCTACCTTTCCCTTCAATCAAATAATGTATTGATTGTTTGAACAGTAATGTTGTCGAGCGTTGTGTGACTCACGCGAGTAGAGCCGAGAGAGCGATACTTATAGAAGAAGTTTGTACTTATAATGACAGGTATTTATTGAATGCATTGTTTTAAACACTTGTAATACCATACCTCCCAACCCTGCAGTGCCTTATATACAATGATGAAAGACCAATACGCCAATTATGTGGTGCAGAAGATGATAGAAGTGGCAGAAGCGCCGCAACGCAAGCTGTTGTTGCAGAGGATCCGTCCACATATGCCGGCGCTGAGGAAGTATACGTACGGTAAACACATTTTGGCCAAACTTGAAAAGTATATGATTAAGAGCTCAGATCTCGGCCCTATCGGTGCTCCGCCTAACGGCTCGCTGTAAGTCATTGACTGTTTCCGACATTTCAATCATTGGTTCACTTCTTCGCTCTTATTATTGGTTTTAAATCACAAATATGTGACAAAAGAGTCAGTAATTCAGTAATTATTTGTTCAATCGTTCAGTCATTTCCAGTCAATCACTCCTTTCCTCAACACTTGTGTCGAGTTTTGACAAAACATTTTGTTTTCAATTAATTTCCGTTTATTTTCATTATTATATGTTTTTTGTGTAGTTTTTTGAGTAATTAATGGGTTTTTATTGAATTGTCTTTTGATTGCAATTATCAGACAATTAGTTATCAAAAAGACGTGTCGTTTCGACAAATCATGAAAAATATGTTTATTTTCAGTCATTTATTCACTTTTTTGTAGTTTTTATTTTCATTTCAATTATGGATTGATTTTTGCATCAAATGTTTGACATTAAGAGAAAGACTATTGAATTGAATGCAGAGTTCCTTTCATTTTATCGTTTAATTGACTTATGATTAACACTATTATTATATTTGTATTGAATTATAAGCCATTGAATCAAATGTTTCTCAGTTTTAATTGGAGTTTAGTTTTTAGACGTTTAGGTGCTGTTATTGAAACACCATTTCCTATCACTATATATATATATATTAAGTGTTTAATCCAATCGTTTATATATTGTATAAGTAATGCCTCAAAAGCTATCAATTAGTCGTTAATTTAAATGTATTTTAATTTAATTGTCAATACGTTTGTAGGAAAAGGTGGCGGAAATGTATTTTCACTCGTTTCTCATACTTGGGTTTGTTATGAAATCACTTGAATATAGGAATGCCTTAAATATATATAATTATTGGTTACTATATATACTATCAATGAATGAATGCATTAATTATTAATCAAATTATTTAAGACTTAAACCCTTTTTGTCAGAAATTTTTCAATACTTCTATTTGTTTTCATTTCTCTTCACAATTGGATGTGAATTATGGCTCAAAACTGTTGTTGTGTTTCATAAATACGATAACAAACCCAAGTCTGAAATGATTTGCATGTGATTTGAGCTTTGTTTGGATGAACTCATAGTTATATACAATGAATACTATATATACTATACATAAATATATTATATATACGATTACATACTGTAGTAAACAATGTATAGCTTTTTCCCCTTTTTTTCATTTTCTCATTAATTGTTTAATTATATTATAATCGGAGGAAAATTGAAAATTTGTATTACATTTGACTTTCATTTGAATTTTTAGTAATTATTATATTTTTCATTGCATTGCGATTGCGAGCCAACACATGAGTCAATGTCTAAAAATTAGTTGAATTATTCATAACTGAAAAACAAATCAATTATTAATTATATATTAATTGCTATTAATTGTAAAATTGTCTATAAAATGATAAAATGATTATTAGTTTATGAAATCATATATCTGTTGATCGACTCTTAAAACTAAGACAAAACTTTTTACGAGTTTTTAAAATTCAAAAATATTTTTCCTGTATTTCACGAAACCATTGATTTCTTTATGAATTTCAATCCATTTGTTTAAAAGCCATTAAATTGTAAAACATTTTTCTCTATTACTTAGTATTCAATGAATTATTTGTAAAATTATTTGAAATTTCGTTTATTATTAATGTTTTAATTATTTCTCAGTTTTTCTTAATTTTAAACAATTTTTGTCAAATGATTTAAAATATTATTTATTCTTAAGTTCACTAAAAGTTATCATTTATTTCCACTTCTCTTCAATTAATTTTCCCAAAAATGTGTGAATTTATCTGAAAAAGTGAAGTTTGAATGCAATCACTGATAATCAAAATTAATTTCAAAATTGATGTCTATATTAGGAAAGAGTGTGTAAAGACATAAATCATTGACAAAACCTGTAAAAGCCATACATTTTCTGTAAACTATATGTAATTTAAAGATCAAAACCTTTTTAAAGTAGAGATAATTATATTATACATAAAGACGACACGAAATACACACATAAGTCGACATATTTTTCGGTCAAAAGCAAACAAAAGTGTAGTTTCTCTTAAAATCTTCATTTTTTACTTCAAATTGTTATCAATTATCAGATTATTGTGTAAACAAAATGTAATTCACTATTAATTGTGTAAATAATGTAAATTTTGTATAATTATTATGAACTGTAAGTCAATTATGAAAAAAACAAAAACAATTGAAAGACGTCTTAATTTTTCACCGATTTATCAAACATTCAGTTCTTTCTCTCAATAATTCAAAATTTAAACTAAAATCACTTCAAAACTACTAAAACTTTGATTGCATTTGAAATCCTATTTTGCGATCGATTCACACATTTTTGGTTCAAATATTTGCTTAAGTTTTTTGTCGATCACTATATATATAATGAAAATTTTGTTTTTTAGATAATTTTTAGACATTTTAGACGAAAAATATTGAATAATATTATGTAATATCTGATGTAAACTGTATTAACAATAACTGTAAAAGATTTTTGACTTTCAATCAAATATAAGTCTCGAAAGTACTGTAACTCTGACTTCACTTTCGATATGTTGTTATATTTAAGACATTTATAAAAAGAGTAAAAAACGAAATCATATTAAATGTGAGAGTAATTAAAATTTTATGAATATTTGTGCTAAAGATTGAAACAAATTGTAATTTTTCGCTAAAATATGTATTAATATTAAAAACTTCTTAAAGCCTTAAATTCAATGTTTAAACTATTCATTCACTTTTGTCATTCATTTCACTGATTGACAGACAATTAATTCAATTATTGTATTCAACGATAGGTTTTCGTCGATAGCATTGAAATTGAGATTTGATTTAGTAATCAAAACACGAAATCATTTGAAACTATTTGTGAGCTTTAGATATAAAATATTAAACGATTTTCAAATTTTTTTTCAATGAAATAAAAGCCTTTATATTATTATAACTAAAATCAGAAATGAATACAAAATTTGTGAAACAAATGAAAAAAAAGTTTTAATGAAAACAAAATTTATTTGTTTTGTCACACAATTTGTGTTTTTATTAATCACTTATAATTTGACAAATAATTGTAATTAAAGTAGTTTTGCGTTCAATTTGTGGTCAAAACGTCTCAATAGTTATAATTATTTTGACATTAAGTTTACTTTTCTGTCAAAACCCACTTCGGCTCCACTTTTATGGGTTAAACACAAATGCGATGTAAATGTCTGTAAATTTAATTAAATATTTAATCAATTATTAAAAACTTTTCAAAACTATAATTCAATTAATCTTTTATTTGCTTTAAGTAAGTATTCATTAAAGTATTTCCATAATTAAGGGGTATATCTAGAGATTTATACCCGAAATAGACATAAAATCGGAGTATAAGGGGATATAAGGGGTATAAATAAATAAATAAGATGAAATCCCTCTACAGTACTCAAACTCTGGCCTCGGTTTCAAAGATTATTTATTCATATTTTCAGTGATTTCTAAAATTGTTTTCAATTTTTGTTGAAATAAACCCAAAATTATAATCAAATGAACGAATAATCTCTCAATTGTTTGATTGAAATATTGATAAAAAGGGGATGTTTTCAGAGTTTATCACAAAATTATAAAATCAATTTATTTTCAGCAAAACTCAACGAATTTCAGTTCAAACGGCAAACATTTCAATCAATTTCTTCCAACATTAAGAAAAATAAATAAATAAAGCAATCATTTGAACCAAAAATAGATAAATAGTGGCATTAATTGCTTAAAAATCGATTCAAGGGTTGATATATTCCACAACATATTGATTGCACTCAGGATTCCGTATGTAATGATAAAAATTGGGTGTTTTTTCAACAGTGTTTCGAGTGTTTGCTTGACTACAAGTTCTGATCAAACTTTTTCACTACTATTGTTCAAAAATGATATGAAATTTGAGACAAATATTATCGCAAATGAAACTCAAACTCACAAACGATTTGATAAGAAAACAAAAACTAATAAATTAATAAAACAATCATTTTTTAGGCATTGAATTGATTTTATCATAAAATTTATTTGTTTTTTCTGACCTAACGTTCCGATACTTACAGTGAAATACAGATTATTTGTTGTATTATTTATAATAATATTTAAGCAATGATTGAATAAATCGCACACAAAAGGAATGCTTTGTTTTGTTGTTTGCAAACAATTAATTATATAATGATTTCAAAGCAATAATACATTAAATTATAAATAAATTTGTTTTCAAAACCTTTTAAATCGGTTTTCGATACAAAAGAAATCAATTTTTACTAAATGTCGGCAAAAATAACACAAATCATAGTTTGAAACAACTATTTGGCGCTCAGTTTGGAATCAAATGACAAAAATATAGGAAATATTGAAAAATATTGAAAAACTGAATACAAAAGTAGATATTAATATAAATTATTAAAACAATTGACAAGTAATTGAAATATAAGTGAAAATTAAGGCATAAATAAAGTTATAATTAATTTATATTTCAGTAAATCTATTGAAATGAGTGTTTGGTTTGGGTTTTTATACAATCCATAGAAAGCAATGATTTCTTGGTTTTATATAATTTATAATACATTTTGACATTAATTTTGAATTCATTTTCGCCTCAAATCCAATGTTAACTTAGTTTTTGTATACTTTGTGTTCAAATCTAAACAAAAGATTATTTAAAATGAATTCAAATGTTTGACTGATTTTGTCCTTAATTTCAAACTATTTGTCGATTAATTAGTATTTAATGTATTGTTTAAAAAATTGTTAAATCAGTCAAAGAGTGAAACAGTTTTGACTAATATTTCAAAAGATTTACAATTAATTTGTTTTCAATCAAAAGCGCCAATCATTTAACGACAAGTGCTCTAAATATGTATAAAATAAAACACTGAATCACTTTCTGCCGATATTTTTAAAACGGTTTTAATTATTAATTATTTCATAGTATTTATAATATTTATAATAATTTCTGCATTTCTTTTGTTTTATATATTTTTCACACAAATACTCATCAAATCCATCGGTTTTTCGCATCATTTCATTCAATTGTGTCTTAAATGTCATTATTTCTGATTTTATTATTAATTATTATTATTATTATTATTAAAACAAATTGAAAACAGTTTATGAGTTGGTGTTGTGAACGGCCGGTGGGTTTTGTTTCAGTTGTAATAGTATTGAACGCATTCTCGACGTATCCTTTGTATTACGCGTTGACTTTGGATTAAAATCGCACATTCGGGCAATTTTCTCCCACTCCTGGCCCGGAACCTCTGAGTCACGTTCGGCCACCCATTCCTTCTCAGCATTTCTTTAGACAAAAGTTATTTCAATTAGACTTCAATGCAAACAATAAGTAAACAAATGAAACAAAAAATGAATTAAAAAACAAAAAATCGATTGAATTGTCAATCAATACAAGGGTTTAAAGCGAGGATTATCGGTAAGGTATGTGATTGCTTACTTGCACGCCTCCCTGTGCCGCACAGGTGTGAAAAAAAGTAATTTTAAGAACAATTAGATATAGATTTTGTGGAAAACAATTGAAAAGTGGTTTTCATTGAATTTGAGAGACATTTAGGGAATTGTTATCAAAAAGAGTAATCATTTTCAGTACCTATTGTTTAGTTTTGATTTTTCCAACTGTTCCGCATATCTTGCATACCATTCCTCCAATTCATGTTTTGCCGTCTGTTTTAACTCCTCTTTCCTTCGGCTCTCTTCCATATCCTTCTCCTCTAAGAGTCTGTTCTGTTCTTCTCTCCATTTCCTGATCTTTTCCGGCTCTTCCTTCGGCTCTATCTTAAAGGTTATGTCCGAAGATTGCGATGAATTGATGGCATTGTTTGTCAGATCATTGTCTGCCATGTCGTCAAACATACCGTTGGACAGACCGTTCGGACCATTCATTTCATTTGATTCAATAAACTATTGATTAATAAACACATAATTAAAGACAAGAAACCAATGAAACGATTGAATGAAACAAAACCTCATTTTCGGCTTCAATTTCCACACCGTTTTCATAATTGCCGTTAATTACTGTCAAAAGACAATCAAATTATGGATTAATTGATAGACAACTGAAAGAGTGGTTAAAATCAATGAATACTTTGTTTATTTGAAGGGAAGTCGAAGTCTTCGTCGATGTCTTTGAGTGCGTTCTGCTCTCTGGCCAAGAACTCGGCCGCCGGGTCCTCGGGGTTGGCCACCGACACGAAAGCATCAAGGTCAGACATTGTGCTCACCACAGCTCAGACAACAGTTAATTACAATTAAAATATTTGATTACAAAACCAAAAATAATTTAAAATCAAATGTCAGTATATTTTGGGCCAAAAAAAGTGCAAAAAATCCCAAATTTAAGACAAAAAACGGGTTTTTATTAAATAATTGATTCAAAGGTTGAATAAAAAAACTGATAATTGATTTCAATTACTGTTAAATGAGTTATGAATTGCTATTAATCGTCAAAATAGTGACAAAACTGATGTCAAATGTATTGCAAACCAATTGATGTCTTGTTATCAATGGAGGCGTCGACGAGACGGAAGTGGTTGTACTGCTGTACACATCACGTGACTGAAGACACCTCTCGTATATAACATCACTTCCGGTAAACAAACATTTCATTTGTATTTCAATTGTTTTTTATGACAAAAGTTTGTTGTTTTTTTGTTTTCATATAATTTCACTGTTTTTCACAACAAATATATGAAATGAAAGACAAAATGATTTGATTTTTGTTCAAAACATTCAATCATTTGTGAAATGAATTGCATTTCAAGTCTTAATAGCAAACTTAGAAACCATTGAAAGCGTTATGTAATCAATGAATAGCTCTTTGTTTTGACATTTGTTTACATTGTTTTCACTTTTAATTTAATTTTGTTTTGTTTTTCAAATTTAATTAATTTATAAATCAATGGATTTGTGATTCAAATCCTTATAAAGTATTTAAAGCATTGATTCAGTCATTGAAATGACATTAAATAGTAGTGTTTTAAATGTCTTCAAAAGTAAGTATCAATTGATTTGATGTTTGAATTGAATTAACGGTTAATTGTGTTGTAATTGTGATCACAGTCTCGGATGAGATAAGGAGTCGACTCTTCAATCACAAGCCCTTCATCTTCGGTGAGATCAGGTTTTTCATCAAAGAGTTTGAAGAAACGAGAAATGATTCAGATTTTCATCAAACCATTGATTGCTTCAAACGATTGACTGATTTTAATGAAACCAAAACTGATTTAGTGATTGATTTGTGCCATCAATTTGATGACAAACTCAGTGGTTGTGTCTCTCATGTCGATAGTCTAATGCAAGACATACTGGGATTAGAGGCCAACCAATGTCTGGAGAGACACAAAGAGTTGAATATTAAAAGAGACGAAAGAAATGATGAAATGATTGCTTTGATTGAAGTCTCAAAACAAAACATCAATGAAATTGACACTCAGTTTGCGGAACAGGAAAACAATTTAAACCTTTTTTATCACAATTTAGAGACAAATCTTAAAATTATTTCCAATTCTCAAAGCAATTGAGTTTTTATGCAGTTTTTGCTGCAATTATTCATTAATTTGTTTTATAATTGAAATAAATGTATAAATAATTAAAATTTATTCAATTTTCGTGTATTTCTTATGTTTTTATTTATTTTAGCTCAAAAAAAGTCATAAAAAATCAATTTATTTATACAATAATGAGATTAAAGGCTAAAAAAGTTTAGATTTTTTACTGATTTTGATTGAAATTTGTTATAAAAAATGCGAAAAAATAATAAATTTATTGAAAATTGTGTCAAAACTTATCGCAAGAAATAAGATATCATTCAATGGTTTACAAAAATAATTGCATTTTTTTATTATTTGACGATTTATTGGTTATTTTTATTCAATGAAAAATTTATATCAGTTTTTGGTTTAAATTTATTTATAAAACGATAAAAGTTTAATAAATAATAAAAAGTTATATAACTTTAAGATATTTTCGGGTTTACTGTCATAATCTTTGTTTTGTTGCCAAAGAAGAGGTCATTAATGCAAACGTGTTATAAATTTGTGTAAAATTCATGTTTTAGTAATTTTCTTGTAATTTACGTTTTTATAGCTTTTTAGTGGTTATAAAGACTTGAGTTTATTTCAACTGAAAGTGTATACACTGTATAATCAATGCCATAATAAAAGTCATGAATTGTTAACATTTCTGTCACTTATTCTTCAAACTAAGTGTAAGTTTGAGTAAAATTATGGTAACATTACTAACAGTTTTACTAATGATTGACATAATCTAAGAGTGAATTGAAAACTGGATTTTCATTCAATGATTAATAAAAGAGAAGATTTCGTTCATATTTTGCATTGCGTTCCGGGTTTGAGGGTTGGGATCACATACACGGACCGGTAGTTATGCTTAAGGTTAGCTCAGTTGGTATTTGTGCTTCAATTGAATGACCAGATAATACATACAAAACAACTCTTAATATAAATAAAAAAAATTAAAAGTTTTTTTGTGAAGAAAAACAAAGAAAAAAGTTTTTAAACATCTATCGAGTCATTGACTCAAAACTTGACTCAAAAGCCTTAATAACGCATAAAATCATTTTTGCTTTAAATCCTTAACCAAAAAGTTTTTAACAAAAATTCAATACTAAAAGCGTTTTTGAATGAAAAATAAACTCAAAATATTTAAAGTCTGAGTCACTTATGTGTAAATAAATACTCACTTCATAAGCGGTTTTGTGAAATAGTATCGCAAAAAAAAGTTTACATAAAATTGAAGTGAATTTGTGATAATTTTATAATAAATAATAAATGCCTTTCCAGTGCTAACAGTGCTAACTGTGCTCTCTTGTCAAAAAAAAAGTGATTTTTGTGATATAATCTTCAAAAACCTATTCAACGATATAATAATAAATTGTTTTCTGACATAAGGTTTGCATTAAATATAAAACACTTTTTGCTCTCTATTGAGACAAATGTGAAACACATTCAGTCATACAGTCATTGAATATGACTTTGTTTTCACTGTTTTGAGCCATAATTTCAAATCAAATAAAAACTGTTATTATTTTGCCTTAAATTTCAGTTAAAATATAATTAAAACCAAATTTAATATTGTTTTCACAATAAATGGTAATTAATTTGCATTTAATTTAAACTCATTTTTCAATTGTTTTTATAATTAATTTTTGATTTCATTTTTTGAATCAATTTTTTAACAAATGCTTTGAAAACTAAATTTGTTTTTGTTTTTTCAGATCTTTTGTTAAGTTTTTGATTTAATATTTGATTTTAATATCAATTAATAATTGTTTTATTATTTCCTATTGTTTTATCGTTTCATTAGTTATTCAATAGTTTTTGTCATTTGTTTATCGTTTGAATCGCTTTTGAGATTTAATTAATACTTTGTTTTGCATTCAATTGTATTGTATTTGAAATGAATTGACATTTAGTTTAATATTTGTTTAATTAATGTCTGAAATAAGTGACAAATCATTGATTACTTTGCTTTGAATTTCAATTTTCAGATCAAATACTTTGGGTTTGGATATCAAGTGATTGAAAAGTGAAGTGTTATATAAAAGTAATAATCAATTGACTGTTAGTTTGGTTTGAATTTTAATACAATTTAATGATTAAGTGATGCCTTATATGGCTATTGATGTCAATCACAATCAAAACCAAAACATTTTCATTATTTGAATATTTATTTCAATTTTAAACAAAATTATTGTTTTTATCTTCAATTCAAACGTTAAGTGATTATAAATAACAATGACTTCTAATGGTGTGAACACAGACATAGACACCGACACAGACATCGATGACTTCCTTAATGTCATTTCCGATGAATACCTTTATTTGGATTCAATAGATAACTGGTTGTCATGTGATCTCAACCAGACTTTGATCAATACCTCAGCCAATGGTGACGCCAATGACATAACAGTTTGGATAAAGAATGCCTTCTTTGGTGAGAGATCTCGAGGAAGTCATATGACATTAGTTAACAAATTGGATGAATTGAAAGCATTGAGTCCACAGTCTATTGATAGCCGGACTTTCACCCGAAACAAACAAAGGAATAAACGGCAGAGTCTTTTCAATGGCACCGCTCTGTCCAACCCTTTCTCACCCGTCAATGAAGACGAGTATTCAAGTCCGGAGACGAATGACAAGACATTTGAAATACAATCCAATAAGAAATCACTGAACGGAACGTTCACTAAAACCATAGCCGATAACACCTTTGCGTTAACCAATGAGTCGGACATCGATGACGTTGAGAAGATCGCACGAATACAAGAGGACAGTCTTCGGCAAAGCTGTGCCAACGGTTGGTCACCTCCTCGACAGCTGTCGCCAGAAAGGAGTCATTTCTCAACCCTTAGTAGAACACAAATGCTGTCAAACAATACCATTAATTCAAACACTTTAACCAAAAGTCGAGATCCGGTCAGACATTCACGAATAGCCAACGCATTGATGGATGACTTGAATCCCTTTCATATGAATGGAGACGAAGAGGAAGCCAATGATGTTTATGAAATTGAATTATCTCCGGGTATTTCACTTGTCTTTTGTTCAATCATTTGATTAAAATTTAATGTTATTTTGTTTTTATCCAAAAGAAGACAATTTTAGATCCAATGCCACTCACAATACGTCCACTCCTTTGGTCTCAAAGACCTATAGAAATCCGAATCCAGAGTTTAGAGAACCGATTGCACCCAAGATTATGCCAGACGTGAGTAATCTTAGGGGGAATTACGGTAATTCCAAGATCGGCAGAAGTGAACCCAACCTTTCTCGTCGTTTGCAACCAATGGTAAAAGGAATGGCTTATAATTCATCGAAAGGCAGTCATTTCGGTGCAAAAACAGCCGAAAGCTCTTCCAACAGACGGTTTCTAGAGTCCAAAGCGCCGTCAGATTCAAGACTTATTGTTAAAAACGGGTTAAGATTTCCGCAAAACATTAATCAATATCAAGGTGTGGGACGTATGACATCCCCACCGCCCCCTCAAAACCAACAAATGCTCAGAAAAGTAAGTGAATCTCTGTTTTGTCATTAAGTGCTCATAATTTGCATAAAATTGATAACAAAAAGCGTTTTTCTCTAAAAATAAATATTTATTTATATTTCAAACGAAAAGTTATTTTATTTCAAATGTTTTGATAAATATTTTAATAATATTTGAAAACAATGTAAACATAGGTTGCGGTTGAGGGAGAGGTTAATAGATTGGGTACAACCACTGCCATCACAACCACAATCACTACCAATACTAATCTGTGTAGGAAATCCACTTTTCGGGTGCGAGACTATTGTAGTGAAGATAATGGTATTGACCTGTGCTTAACAAATAACACCATTCCCTCAACGAATGGAATTCAAACTAACAAAACAAATAGAAATACTGTCCAAAAGGCTGTCTCAAAGATCCCGGGACCAAAATCTAACAACAGGTGCATTACTATTACTATTATTGCTTTGTTTTGCTTTTATTTCTTAATTTAATATAATTTTTAAATTAATTTCAATTAAAACTTGATTTCAATAAAACTTATTGTTTTTTGTGTATCTCTACAACAGATCCGGAATTCCAGTCTGTGGTCAGCAGCGCACAGCACTTCCCTGTCCAACAAACAACTACCGAGCCGTCAATCCAACCGATAATTCCTGGAGGAACGGGTGTTTTTAATCTTCATTTTAATCCCAATTTTATTATTTTAAACAACTCTTTGTTTTTAGTGTTTATCTAATGAATCAAAACTTTTCGCAAATTTTATTAATAATTACAAAAATATTGTTTAATATTTAGTTTTAATTCAAACTTTAATTCAAAACTTGTATTTTATTCAAACATTTTCTGCTGTGATATAAGAGAAGTGTTTTTGTGGCCATAGTTTGCATGAATTAATTTGAGATCCGTTTTAAACTCTTTATTCAAAATAAAACCTTTTTTTGTATAAAAATTAGGATTAAATTGAAATCATTTGATAATAATATGTAATAATATTTATATAAGTATTTAATTTACTAAAAGTTTTTACTCACAAACAAAACACTCAAACAATTATTTAATGAATTTTATTATCGATATTGAAATCAATATTCAATAAAATGATGAATAATTTGTGCCTTTTATTCAATCATTTAATTATTTCAGTGTTTAGAGAAAGCTATTCCCAAACAACCCATCCCTTCATCCGATGTTAAACTACAGTCAGTGACACAATAGACTATACAGTAATTGAAATGATATTGAGTTTTGTTTAAAGGCTTATAATAGTTAGGGTTTGGTTTCAATTAGACTTTGATTTTTGAGTTTTATAGCATAATCTGGAATTGGGAGTAAAGTTACCCTGGGCTCAGGTGAAACAGGAGATACCTAAACATTGGAATCGTACAAAACCACATAAATAGGTGTTTAGCACAGGTATTACAGTAATAGGTTTTAGTTAAATGTTTGTCCGCTTTGAGCGCTAATGAACTCAAAAACCGGTAAAACATTTCATTGAAATACATATTAATTAAAAATTATTAAAATTTAAATTAAACTATATTTACATTAATTTTACTAAAAAGCAAATAAATAAAATAACCAAGTTCCTATTATTATCTATTAAATGAGTAATTAATTAAATTACTCATTTAAGTCCAAAGTTCACAACTATTGTCCCCTTAGTCTGCGTTTCACTTACAAAAAGGGGGTTTTAGTTATCAGAGAAAGTGTTTCAATGAATAAATGAGTGTTTCTCTCATTAATTGGGGTTTTATTTAATAAATACAACAAAACGTTGAATAATTAATTGAATAAAATCTAGTGAGGGTTAAATCACTTTTAATTGGCAACCAATCAGAGTAATTGAATAGTAATAAAAAATGACGTAATTTATATTTGCGACACAAAAGGCCAGCCATTCATACCAGTGCTAAGCCATAGCCTACTGTAGTCTGCAATACATTAAGCGCTCATTTCTGGACGTATTTGGCGTTACTTTTGCCACAAATTATTGATTGATATGATGTCTGAAGAAGACTATGAACTCAAGAGTCTCTGCATTCGTGTCAATGATTTCGTTGAAGACTTAAGACGTGATAACAAACGGCTTTCAAACCAAATATCACTTTCAGAAAAGTGTTTTCACTTATTGACTAAATTCAGGGACAGTTTGAAAACAATTAACAATAACTGTGTTTGCGATCAAAATATTAACAATAAATCAATTGTTAATCAATTGGACAATGAGTTCAACACTTTCTCCGATGAGTTCAACAAGAAGTTCACTAAATCTGATCTAAACCTCACTTTTGACACAATGAAAGTGAAGACATCCACTCCTCTGCCAAAAGACAATCCCAACAGACCTTCAATCCATTGCCGGAATGATGTCTTGGACTCTGATGTCAGCTCTGATGAAGAAGTGGTCAAAAAAGAGGTAAAAAAAGATAAAAAAGAGATCAAAAATAGAGTCAATAATAAGACCAAGACTTCAGACAATTGTGAAACAAATGGTGTTTATTGTGATAATGACAGCGAAAGTGAAGACAAAGACAGTGTTTGTGAATCCAAGACATCCATTGATAAGGTCTTGAAAAGTGCTAATAATGTCCTCAAAAGGGTGGACGAGGTTAGGGTTGGCCCTAAGATACGACCGAAACCGGTCTCAAAGGACAGCAACTCTGGAGTTGAAAAGAGAGTCCAAAAAAAGGGTGAAAAGTGTAAAAGCGGTGAAACCGATGACTCAGACGATGATGTGATGGCCGACACACATACGGGTGACTCAGATGTCTCTGAAGAAGACAATAAAAATGTGAAGAAAGATATAGAATGTGAGGAAAAGCCGAATACGACTGTATGTGTGGACTCGGATGACGATGTGGTCAATGATGTGAACAATAGTAATAAATATAAAAACGGAGAAACGGATGACTCAGAAGACGATCAGAAAAGAGGGAAAGAAAAGGAAACCAAAAAATACGACTCAAATGACTCCGAAGATGAGAACAATGGCCGCAAAGGGGATAAAAGTGCTCAAAAGAGTGACTCAAGTGGGTTAGAATCGGATGTGAAGAAAGACCGAAAGGGAGGTCATAAATACCAAAAGAGTGACTCCGATGAGTCCAACGAAGACCACAAATCGAGTAAACGTTTTAAAAAGGTTTCATCTGATGACTCGGAAGAGGACGTGAAGAGAGACAAAACGGAGAAAAACACTGATTCCGATGAAATTGTTGACTCAGACGACCAAAAGAGTGAGATATCAGACAAAAAGGTTAAGAAAGAAAGGAAAGAAAAATCTGTTATCGATATCGAAGACAGCGAATCCGATGAAGACATCAAACGGCGACCAAAGAGACGCTACGAAGAGGACAATGACTATAACGATAAACAAACAGACGATTCTTCACAATTAGAGAGTTCTTCGGGAATGGACCCATCGGTGTCGGAGTCATCTGAATCGGGCTCTGATTCCAACTCCCGATCCAAACGAAAGTCTAAGAAATCAAAAAACAAGTCCCGAAACCGAAAAAAAGACAACAAAAAACGCAAACGAATTGTAAGTCTTATTCATTGTTTGTCTTTAAGGGGTATAAAGGGGTTTGGGTTTAAATATTTTGCATTAATTTTAACCAATTGTTTAAGAAAACTCTTGAATCGTCTGACGATGACTGTCAAGTGCTGTCCGATGGAAGCGATTCCCCGAATAAGAGCCGAAAAAATATCCGTAAAATAGTTTCGGACAAGAAATTGAAGGTTTGTTTCAATTATTTGTCTTTTGTTTCAATTGTTTCTCAATTTATTGCATAACTATTGACAGAAACAAACCAAAGACGCGACGGAAGCGGAACGGGAGAGACAGCAACGGATTAAAGACAAACAGAAGGAATACAATGAGTTCTTAGAGAAGAGATCCGTTAAGTCAAGTGATGTCAAGGAATTGATATTAGATTTCGATACCGAAACCAAAGAGGTTTTGGTAGAAGTGGACCCAACGTTAGTGAAGTTCCTCAAAGAGCACCAGACGGATGGCATTAAGTTTATGTACAACTGTCTCATTGAGAGCATAGAACAGGTGAATGAGTCGAGCGGCTCGGGTACTATTCTGGCCCACTCTATGGGTTTGGGAAAGACATTACAAGTGATAGCGTTTTTGCACACAATTATGACAAACAAATACATTAAGAAATACATCAAAAAATCGTTAGTCATATGTCCAGTGAATACCATTAAGAACTGGGCGAATGAGTTCCGCATTTGGCTCAACGACAATGATTTGGACGACCTCTTAGTGTTTGAGATGCACGACGCGAAGACTATGCCTCAAAGGGCAGAGCTCTTACAGATCTGGAACAAAAGGGGTGGTATTATGATCATTGGTCTCACCCTTTACTCAAACCTAGTTATGGGTGGAAGGGGTAAAAAGCCCTCCAAATGGATTCGGGAGACATTTCAGACTTGTCTCGTAGATCCCGGACCCGATGTAGTTATCTGTGATGAGGGACACCTTCTCAAGAATGAGAAGACGTCTTATAATAAAGCCGTTTCCCAATTGAAAACTCTCCGTCGGGTAGTGTTGACGGGAACTCCACTTCAGAACAATTTGAATGAATACCACGTTATGGTTCACTTCGTTAAACCCAATCTTCTCGGCACCCGAAAGGAGTTCACCAATCGGTTCGTTAATCCTATTAATAACGGACAACACGTGGACTCCACTGACTATGACGTGAAGATAATGAAGAAAAGGGTTCATATATTACACACATTACTGGAAGGGTGTGTCCATCGAAGAGACTATAATGTTTTGGTGCCGTATTTGCCGCCCAAACAGGAGTACGTAATCAGTGTTTTATTGACCGAAAAACAGCAGGAATTGTATGAATTCTATATCAAAAACCTTACCGACAATCAGAGGTTCAGTCTCTTAGCAGACTATGGGGTCTTAAGACTCGTTTGGAATCATCCGATCCTTCTCTTTGAACAACACAGACGTCGGGTTGAAAAAGCAAACGAAGAATCATTGGATGAGTTCATTGATGACGAAGATGTGGACACACCGGTCAGCGGCGACTCAGATATTGAGTGTATGGACGATAAGGATAAGGCCGGCCCTTCCAAAGGGCCGAAGAGACGAATGCGTACCAGAAATCATAAGGTAGAAGAAGAGGAGGAAGAGGTTGTGGCCACAGATGCGGTGGTGGACGACGGTATGGCCGACGCCTGGTTCGGGAAGCTCTTGAAGAAAGAAGAGGCCAAACAGATAGAACTGAGCGGAAAATTCATTCTTCTCTTTGCTATACTCGATGAGTGCGAGAAAGTCGGGGACAAGATATTGCTCTTCAGTCAGAGTTTGGACACTTTAGACCTCGTGGAGGAAATGCTTAAAATACGAATGGAAAGGCATAGAGAGGCCGAAGACTCGGACAGTAATGATGTGACAAATGTTTGGTACAGAAATCGGGACTACTTTAGACTCGACGGCTCCACTGCTTCCGACTATAGGAAAGTATGGGTCGACTCCTTCAATGAAGAGACCAACTATAGGGCCCGACTCTTCTTACTTTCCACCAAAGCTGGGGGTTTAGGGATTAATCTCGTGGGCGCTAATCGTTGTATTATATTCGACGCCTCTTGGAATCCTTCACATGACGTTCAGGCAATATTCAGGGTCTTTAGGTTTGGACAGAAGAAACCGGTGTATGTCTACCGTTTCGTCGCTCAGGGATCTATGGAAGAGAAGATATATGAGCGACAGATTATCAAACAATCCCTTTCCTGTCGAGTGGTTGACGAACAGTCCATTCAAAGACATTTCAAGCAATCGGAACTGTCGGAGATGTATCAGTTCACTCCCGACCGCCGGAAAGACAGACCAACTCCTAAAGTACCAAAGGATAGGCTTTTGGCGGAACTGCTTATCAAACACAAGGACTATGTCGTCAAATATCACGAACACGACTCCCTTCTGGAGAACACACCCGAAGAAGACATGACTGAAGACGAAAAGCTCGCGGCTTGGAATGAGTATGAAAATGAGAAAGATCAATTGTTTCTACGGGAGCAACAGGAAAGGGAGGCCAGAGTGCAAAGGGCTAATATTCTGGCCCAACAACAGTACGCACAGCAGCAACAGGCGGCTCAGTATCAGTTGTATGCGCAGCAAATCTATGCCCAAATGCAGTCGCAAAACGTCGGCCAAAACGGTCCGACCGTTAGCTTTGAGAACAACACTAATAATTATCATTCAATACTTCAGAACCAAATCTACCAAAACATTATGAGATCTCAGTCTATGTTACGTAAACAACAACAACAACAATATCAACAGCAAACTGCTAATAAACCATTGGGTGCTGATCAGGCCTCTGGAGGTCTTCCCGGTTATGACCGCTTGACCATTGAAGACATCGCTAAATACCTGAAGAATCTTAACCCCAATATTGAGAGCAATGTTTTGATTCAAAGGATATTTAGTATTATAGAGACCGGTCTCACCACTTGTACTAAAGAATTGGAAACCGTTAAGGCTTTGGTAAATAACCCTTTCCTTCAGTTATTGTTTTTATTATAATATTTGTTGTTATTTTCAGATGAGAGTCGAAAATACCCCCGAAATAAGGCTTAAGTACGAAAAGTTAGCGAAAGAGGTCTTCAACTTAAACACACAGAAAACAACTGCGCGAGTAATCTATTATTGTTTTCTAGTCCTGAATAAAAAATAATACTTATTTTATACCCCTTTTCAGACAATGTTTAGACAACAGACCAGAATAGCGCCCAAACCTACGCCCAATGATGGCAATGAACAAATGCCCTCAAGTTCTACGGCCACGAAGTCGGCGGACGTCCTCATAGAAGAAGTGGATTAATAATTAATCGCTTTTTGGACTCAATTAACAAAATTATTGATTAGTTTTAACTCTATTTAAAGATTTAGTAATATTTGAATTAATCACTTGCTGTGGACAGACATCCAGAGCACATGTGCGCCACAAATGCGTGAAAGTGTTGTCCTTTTCTGACACAAACTTTGAATCTTTTATTTCTGTCGATAATGTGTTCTCTTTCTCTCTATTACTCTATACTTCTATAGGAATTGGAGTTAAACTCATATTTTCATTAATTTTTGTATAAATGAAACAAAATTTTCATAATTTTGGTGAAAATCTAATTCAAATTCAAATTCAAAAGAAATTCAAATTTGGTTTTCAATCAAAACAGAGGTTAGTATTGAATGAATCGCTAGTCCTATGAAATCACAACATATTTAATGTAATGTAAAATAAATTATAAGTTATTTTTGTTTTCAATTTTCATAAATCATTGACTCTTTTGATGTCATTAATGAAAATATTATCAAAATTTTGTGTAATATTTAACTCAAAAACACTTCAATTACACGAATGTATTAATACTTGTATTGAAAAACAATTATATTTTTGTTGCAATTATTGTAATATTAATTGTAAACTACTTTTCTATGGTTTCAAACTTTCAACTCTTTATATAAGTTATCAATTTGTGATCATTTTCTTCAATAAAAATCTTATCTAATATTTTATGTCATCTTTTGATAGATGTTATCATTTGTTTAGTCATTTAGTATAAGTATTGAAAAGATATTCATTACTCGTTTACCAAATATTTGCAATTCAGTCAAGACTTGTCTTTTCAATCAATTTTTAGATGTTTTTTCACAATTCAATCAATTATTTGAAATATCGGTAAAGCATCACATCTTTTGAGTTTATTTTTTGCCCCAAATTAACCCCTTTTAGTATAAATTTCTTTATAAACCCTTTTAAGAAATTTTGTTACAATATCTTGAGAGTTGTGTCAAATTTCAATGTCTATTGAATGAAAATATTTGAATTATAAAAATGTTTTGATTATTGAGAGTAAGTGTAAAATAAGTGTTGATTTTCTCCGAAAGTTATTTTCTTAATTCAAATGTCATTTACATAAAACATATCAAATGTTTTCATTGAAAACATTTCTATTGAAGGCCTTTTCATAACTATTGACTGAATCCCAGAATATTCTTATAACTAAGAGATGACTCATATTTAGTGAGAAAAAGATATCAGTGTTTACTTAACAGAGTATCTAATGATATGAATGTCTTCACTTCATTGCCTACAAGTGATGCAAGACTTTAACCTATAGTTACGGATATTATTAACTATTTTCCATTTGTTTCAACAAATAGTGATAAACACCTGAGTAGTAGGTATTGACAATAAAATCGATGCATACTATCCACTCTTACATTGAGTTAAATACAACACAAGAATCAAATAATTGTCTAATTCTTAGAAAACTAATGATTGTATGAAAGATTTGAAGACATTTGAAGATCTGAACAAACTTTTAGTGAATTGAATAAAAATATTCATTGCTTTGATATAAGACAGCACTTATTCGGATGAGTTTAACGGTTATTGCAATCTATCAGCGATTTTCTTCAAATGAATGATTATTATTGAAGCAAAACTTTACACAATGTTATGTGAATCACAACTATATTATATAATATTTTTAAAAATAGTGGTCATATTATTGAATAGTATTATTGCAAACATCAGGGTCTGTTTATAGAAACACTAAATCCATTTAAAGAATGTTTTTAAAGTAAAATATTCTGAGAAATGAATGTTTGTTTGAATGAAATGAGAATTTAATAATTCATAAAAACAGTTAAATAAACAAAAACTGAGAAAAATATAAAATATAGCTTAAAATCACGCAAAATGTGGTCAGAATTCAGTCGTTTATCACATTTTCAAATCTTTTTTCACTCAATTTTCTCAGAATTTGTTTCATTTTGTTGTCATTTCTGACTATTATTTCACGAAATACTAAATAATATATTTTTTGATAAGATATTAATTAGTTTTGTTAACAAAACCATTACTTAATTCAATGAATAGAGTAATTGATGTCAAATATCTGTTACTATATGTCAGAAATGATTTCATACCTTATGTTTACATTAAAACAAATTTTATGTTAATTTCAATCAAACGTTACCATAATTTCAAAATTTTGTATTCATTTGAATGATTCAGTCATTGAATACAATTTCCTTTCATTTATTTTGTGTTTTCATTTAGAGATTCATTACAAACTCAGTTTGTAATTGACGGCAGGGAATAAACTTGGTCTTTCTTTTAGAAATTATCAACTCAATGCATCTGGATGAAATCTTATCTCTTAAGTATTTGAATATTTAATTTAAGGCTAAATATTGCAGTGTTTTCATCGACCAATCCATTGAATAAAAGCCTAAATATAGGGTTAATTGAAATCTTATGACTCAATGAAATAAAAATTAAATATTTATTAAAATCTCAAACGAATAGAGACTACGAATAGAGGCTATGAATAGTTGAGAATTCAAAACATCTTTACTTAAAAATCAATTAAACTTTGAGTGAAATTTATGCTTTAAATTAATTTGATCGGAGAAACACATAAAACACTTCAATAATTAATTTCAATGGTTTTAATTTCATTAGAGATTTTCGTTAGAAAACAGTTTTCAATCGATTTATGAATAATTGTTTGAAATAATCAAACCATTGCTTGTATTCAAACATATAGTGTGTTATTGTCAACAAAAAATTGAAATCATTTTCAGACCAACGCATCAGTGAATAGATTTTGAGTTAATTTTGTGCATTGAATGGTTGACTGAATATTAAATTAAGTGAACTATTCTTTCTGTCTTAATATCCATTCATTGACTAATACTTTACATTATTTTCATCAAATCTAAGTTAATATTAATAAGTATTTCCCTTCAAAAGCATTCACGACTACCTTTCCTTAAAAACTATTCCAACTGTGCTCTACTCAGTAGAGTCTACTGTACACTGTCTTCAGAGAGCTAATGGAGAATTTGGTGTCTATTAATGTAAAGAGTTATCAAAAGTAATACCTTTTAGTTATTATTTAAATTCATAAATGATTTTATATTTAGAAATACATTGAATACAAAAATATTTGAATTTATTGAAGCATTGAATTCAATATTATTATTCAATATTAAAATTTTGCACAAAATTACTATAAGTTTAACCAATTTTTAGATTTATTTATTGATTTCAAATGAAATACTTTTGCATTTGAGGGAAAAAAAACTTAATAAATGTTTAGAAAAGGGATCTAAATATACAGAATCATTGGAACCTAGATATCTATACTTCACATTGTTTTCACAATTATTGTGAAAAAACTAATTATCAACTAATTAACACTTTGGTGTTAAAGACCTGGATATGTTTTGTTTAGAGTAAATTGTTTAATTAGATTAAACCTGAATTTATTACCCATTTTCAGCTCATTATTGTTTGCATTGAATAAACTCATCGTTTTCTTTGGTTGTGATGACAAGAAAAGTCTAATCAAACGATTGATATTCAATACAAACCAATCAAATCCTAATCTAATTGAAGAGTGAATTGAATTTCATTAGATTTGACAGAAAGTCTGAAAACATCTTTCAATTAATCCAGATATCAATGAATCTCATAATTATTGTCTTCATTACATTGGGTTTATGGTCAGTGGAAGTGAAGGCCAGGTATTGTTTGATTCAATAAATTATTTTATAAATTATTTCATATATTTTCTGTTTAAAGGTTTAATAGAGTAAAAGTAGACTCATCGGGAGAGTTTGCCAGAAGTCAGAACATGAATGTATCAGATCTTTTGGATCAATTGCTCCTTGGTTATGATAATCACATCCGACCAGACTTTGGAGGTATTTATATTTAACTTTAACCCACTTTTAGTGTATATAAAAGTACCACAAATGCAATCATTGATTGTTTTTTTGCATTCAATGTTTGAAACCAAAAAAAAAACTTTTAATAATTGTATAAAATTTTATTTTTAAAAATGTTTTATAAGTAAATGAAAGGAAATATTTGTTTGTCTTTAAGCTATATATTAATGAATTTCAAAGTTTTGTGGATTTATTTATAAAACATTTTATTATTAGATATAAAAAAGCTTTGAGAAATCGCTTATTATATCAAACATACAGAGGTGTGCAGAGGATGTCTATTGAAATATTTAAGACTTATATTTTATTGTTTAATAATTTTTTATTGAAAAGTAAATATTTGAATAAATATTTAAATAAATATTTTATTTTTTTTTTGTTAATCATTTTATTGGATTAACTGTTAATTGAAATATGATTTGAAGTTTTGATAAAATCTGATGAAAAGGATTGAAATAATGAATTTCAAACCAAATTGTAAACCAATTCTCAAATTTAGATATTGTGTTGAATTTCATAAACAAAAGTGTCTGTTTCGGTTGACGTGAGAGCTATTTAATGCTATTTTTTTAGAATCACTTATATTTTTGATGAGAAATATTTAAAAAATGACATTTTATGCATAAAATGCTTACAAAGCTATTCACAAATCTGTTTGAATATGAAGAGGATCTGCAATAATATAGACATAACATAACACAACCTTAACTTATATGAAGTGAAATCCCTTTCTTTCCTTTCAATTGACTGAAAAAGCACTCAAAATATCTGCAAATTCAGGGAATTTTAAACATTATTTTAAATAACATATAAAATATAACTTAAATTTTAAAACAAAAACTAAAAGCAATAAAATTTTAAAAGTTTTTTGACACAAAAAAACTTTTATAAAAGGGTTAATAATTAATAAAATAAAAATCAAATTTCAGGGGTTTTTAATACAAAATTATTAAATATCTGATCAAAAGTTTGTGTCAAATGTTTTATATAAAAGTCTTTCATTAAATTTGGTTTAAAATTATTTTTCAATCGTTTAATCTTCTTATCCCTATTATTCTGTGCACACCTGACCCTATAATACCTGGGCTTTCATAAAAATATACGACTTCTTTAAAGTTTTGTCCAAATCTCCGGTCATTTAAGTTTGAGATTCACTCTAATGCTATTACAGGTCCGCCAACAGAAGTATTTATTGATTTCCACGTGAGAAGTATGGGTCCAATATCTGAAATAGATATGGTATGTACGGCACTGTTAGGTTAGACCACTATATGGTTAGGTATTTATAAATTTTGTAGGTTTTTATTGATTGTGCAAAACTTTGATTACAATCACTTTAGACATACGTAATGGACTGTTATTTTCGTCAGACGTGGACGGATAGACGTCTTTCATATAAAAGTCTATCTTTAATGGAAATTAATGCCAACCGAACCCATACTCAGCCGGCGTTAGCCCTCTCTATATATATGTTGGACAGGATTTGGAAAGTAAGCTATCATTCAATGAACGAAACTATCGATCATTTTATCAGAAATTTTATTTCAATTGAAAGCAAAACACTTTCAGATATTTCTTAAACACTTTTATAGATATTATTGAAAACTCAATCGTAAACTGAAATCAAAATCAAATCATTCTTTCGTTAAATCATTTCTTTTAAACTCAATTTACGTCAAAAATAAGTGCAGTTTTTGTCAAAAACGTTTCAATTGTAATGAATGAGTAGAAACAGAGCCAAACAGGAGGTTAAGGTATACATCATAATAGGAAAGGTATTTACAGTTATTAATTGTTTGCTCCCAAACCCAAAGGTTAATCAGTTTTTATAGATTTGTTTCATTAATTACTTTTTCATTCATTTATTGATTAATGTTTGGCTTAAGTATCGGATGATTGACTCAATTATTAGGATATCATTTCAGATATCATTAATTCTTATTAAGATTTTTGCAAAGAATATCAGATATTATTAGTTTTGATGTCTTTTACAATATGTTTGCAAATGATTTAAACACAGCCTCTAATCCTATAATCTCTTGCAATCTCTGGCCAATCCATAGCCGCCGACATATTTTCTGAACTCCCGACAGTCACATATGCATGTCATTACACTCCCCAACAAATTTGTCCGCATATACTCTGATGGAAAAGTTCTCTACTCATCCAGGTATTTATGATTTCATATTTTTACTCAAATATTTAATTAAATTTTTATTTTTTGAACAAAAATCTGTTCAAAAGAATGACAATCACAGCCAACTGTCCAATGAATTTAGCAAACTTTCCAATGGATACTCAGGTAAAGCCTATGTCTAATCAACTTTTCTAATCATAAGACATAATAAGTGCTTTGGTTTCAAATCTTTTATGACAGAGATGTCCACTGGCTTTAGGCAGTTGTAAGAACCCGTTCCCTCATTATTGAAAATGTTTTTGTTGTTTATGTCATCACTAAATGATTGTCTGTTTATTGTTTGAATGAAAACCAATAATCAGTCGGATATTCAATGCAAGAAGTGATCTATAGATGGAATCCAATGAGAAAAGTAGTGATAAACCCAAACATGAAAATGTCTCAGTTTGACCTGATATCAGTGCCCGTCACCAATAAAACCAATGATGGCCGGAAAGGTAGGTTTCAAAGTCTATTGATTGCTCAAATCAATCGATATCTGTCTAACCCAATGAACAGACGGCCCTTACTCTATACTTTTGGCCAGTTTTCACTTCCAACGACATATGGGTTCGTTTGTTATAGAAGTATACGCGCCCTGTATTATGTTGGTTGTGCTCTCATGGGTCAGGTATGCAGTGAAACAAAATTTATTTAAATTTTATTCAAATTAAGAAAAACTAAATTTATTTTTATGACATTTGCATAGCTTTTGGATAAACAGAGAGGCGACGGGTAATTCATTAATTGATTGATTGATTGGTTTTATAAATAATTATTTTGAACTTAATTGTGGAGAACAGCCGACAGAATCACTTTAGGTCTGCACTTAAACACACTTTTAAAACACATTTTATGATTTTGTTTTCAAATTAAATAAAAGGCTTGACAACTGTGCTAACGATGACATTCCTGGGCCTGGAGTTGAGGAACGACCTGCCAAAAGTGCCATAGTATGTGTCATCCCTTTATGTTTGTTATAAATTATAATTAAAGCAATTATTTTAAAATTGCATTCATTTGTGTAAAAACAAAATCATTTGAATAATTAGTTTTGAAAAGTTAGTGAAAAAATGTTACAAATTGTGAGAAATGTTTAGAAAATGAATAAAAATTATCTCAAATTCAATGAAATGTTTTCAAAAGTAATTACTTTTTATATTTAAAAAAAGACAAAAAAGTATAACAAATGAAAATATATTCACTTATTATACCAAAAACATTCAAATATTAAACCAAAAAACCCTTTATTTGTGTTTTTGTTTAGTAAAACATAGTCTTAGAAAACGATTCAATGATTTGAAGTCCTTTTAAATCCAATATTAGTTTTATATCTGATTTAATAAACCATTAATTTGAAGCACTTTATCTCAAGCCTTACAGCACTCGACTATTTCGTATACATTAGCTTTGCCTTCATCTCCGCCACAATACTAGAGTTCGGTTTCGTCCACTACTTCACCAAAATTGGTATTTATTTTGTTATTGTCTTTGAATGTGATTAATATTATCTAAATATTATCTGCACTGACATATAGGTTCGGGTGAATATTACTTCTCTCCGACGGCTTTATTACAACTTAATGATAACACAAATGATTTGGACAGTAAGTACTCCAGTGATGAAGAGTATGAAGAGGACGGAGCACACGATGTTTGCAATGTTATGACTGCCGGTCCCAGAGATGATAGAAGTAGAAGCACTGGAGATATGAGAGAGCACAGGGATAACGACTATATGGAAAGGGTTAGGGATAACAGCATTGACTATCCTATGATTGTAAGCAATGCTTAGTTTAATACTTAAGTCTTAAGTCTTTTTCTTTATTGAACTCAACTTTTCTAAACATTTTGATAGCATTTAATGTCATTTCAAAGCATCTGTTGTTTCAAATGATTGTCAATTCATTACAAAAAAAGTTTTTTTTCGCAAAAAGTCTTATATTTTTTGAAAATATAATTTGTTTTTAAGAAAAACTTTTACAAAAAAGTATTTTAAATTGTTTTTTCAGTTTCCACGACAGGAAAGGGAGATCTACTCAACAGAAAGGGATCGAAATGTAATTGTTCACAAACGAGAAGACACTGAAGGCATGTCTTCGGGCTCTTCATCACAAATATCACAACCAATAGAACACTACGAATATGATTATGATATACAACAACCGACTACCAGTGCTTACACTTGCAGTCATCACTCGAGAAGACATTCAGCGGCAGTGAAACGGACGACAAACAGCAGACAAAACAGTAGATTGTCGTCAATTCGGGCCTCAATTCGGAACACATTTAAAGCTAAGGCCAGTCATCGACAGTCTATGGCATTTCAATTGAATAGTGTATCCAAGATAGATAGGATATCCCGGGTTATATTCCCACTGGCCTTCATCACTATGAACCTCATCTATTGGTATACCTTTCTCAGGGCTGAGATGAAAGTCGACAGAAAATTATAGTTTTAAAACATTTACCTCTTTTTGTCATCGATTTAATCATACATTAAATCTCAGCAGAAATTGTTATCAATTGAAAAGTTTATGCATTTTTTGAACACTTTTTAAATGAAATAAAAATAAATTGATTTTTAACTAAAATAGTGTTAAAACTAATCACAAATACATTTCTTGAGTCGGAATTGAGATTCAGTTCATAATTAAACTCAAAAAGAGTTTCTCTTTTCCAGTATTTTGTGAAAGAGTTGGCACTAAAGGTGTACTCAGTTTACAGT
>JAQGAT010000280.1:0-40408 GCA_034687845.1 Pantelozetes paolii
GGTTTTGCCACAAACAGCTCACCTGTTGGTCCAAAACGTCTGTTCCGATCGGGAATTCACTAAAAATAAAATCATTTAATAATTATTTGAAAACATTTTATAATTAAATCTTTGATTACGTTATGCACTGAAGAGTGTTTGCGTCCCAGAGTTTGCACGTCTTATCGCCGGACGCGGACAACAGTTGTGTGCCATCGGGTGACCACTGGACAGCATAAATACCGCCCGAGTGGGCGGGAGATCCAAATTCTCCGACTTTAGAGTAATCATTGGTTTTATACAAAAACATTTTGCCGTCAAAGCCGGCGCTCGCAAAGAGCTCTCCATTGGGTGCGAATCGCACCGATTGGACAAATCTTGAGTGATCTTCGAGTTGTGTTTTGAACTTAAAGGGCGGGCCTTCGTATATACCGACAAAATTGTCTTCACTTCCCGTTATTATACGAAAGGGACGGCCGGGACGGAAGTCGCATGAGTTGATAGTCTTTGAGTGGCCGGCAATCTCTCCGACAGAGGTTCCGGTTTCCATCATAAACACGTGTCCAAACCGTTCCCGTCCTTCACCAACAGCGACAATGCGTTGACTGTCCGGAGACCACGAAAGGTCTTTAATGTTGCCGACGAAGGGTTGGAACTCATTCTTAAGGATATGTTCGGCTTGTGTTGTGTCCCAAATGCGGACTTTTCCCGACTGGTCGGCGGAACAGATGTAGAAACCGCTGGGACTGTATTTGGCGACAGTTGTTAGCGTCGAGTGCTCTGTGTATATGTCAGCGACGGCCGGGTTATCGATGTCTCGGATGATAATACTATTGCCGTTCGGGTAGATAAAGGTCTTGCCCTTCGGGTCGCCGCCTAAGACCAAGGGTAGACCCCTTTGAGTCCTGGGAAGTGTTGCAAACGTATTACCTGTCCATCAGTGGACAAGAGATTGAGAGCCAATGGTATTGACATTCAGTGCTAAAAGACTTACGGTTTTGAAGCATTGTTTCACTCAATGGTTGAGACAATCGTTGAGTCAATTGTCAGACAATCAGAGGTTTGAATGAAAACTAAAACTAAACTCAAATTAAATGACAAAACAATTGAATCAATGATTGAATGACTGAATCACTGATTGACACCAAAAACACGACAACAAGTGTTGGACTTAAAAGTGTCTCAAAACAAGAGATGTCTGCAAACACTTCCAATTATGGCAATACCAGTGCACACAACAACACATCCCTGCGCTCACAACACCCAACCCACACATCAGTTGCCGCACTAACAGTGCAATCAATAGAGGCTTCACTCCCACTCCCAACCCATCGCTGCTGACTCTGAACCCAAACACTAATCTTAATCCGGACTCATATCTAATCCCAGTTTAAAGGGATATGGATTAAACACGTGACTACTAATCATCTCAAGATAAAATATTGCACCTTGCTAGATTTAATAAATTATAATATTAGTTAATTAATTAATAAAAATGAATGTCATATACGGTTTGGGTTAGCATTTGGTTAAGTGTGACGTCTAGTCTACAACCAGTGGCGGAACCAAAACACTGTTTTCTTATGTAATCTCATTAACAGTTCATTCAATCATTGATTAAATGATAAAATGAATTAATTTTTAATCTAATATTGAATTAAAAATAAAAGCTATAAAAACACCCTTTTATTTGGTTGAGTGTAAAGTTCAGGTGCTTTTACATTGGGATAAGAAATCTTCACAAAACCCTTACATCACTTTTTGCACTAAAACTTTTTTATAACCCTTTCCTTCACATCAATATCTATTTTACTTCACTTAGAAATAATAAATCTTTAAAAGTGAAAACAAAAATCATTTCTTTGACATAACATTAAATAAATATCCAGTAAAAGCTAACTGTCCTCTACCTGTCACCTATTAATACATTAAATGCACTCTCATTTGGATATCAGATTAAACCTATTGTCAGTTGTATTGTGTAATACATTCCGTAATTGGATATATTAGCCACTGAACCCACTGTCCCATCAGTTATATGATATGATATAACTGATGGGACAGTGGGTTCAGTGGCTAGACTTGAGTCCATAGTTAGCAATAAGTGCTAAATATTTGTCAATAATCCCAAATCTTAGACATTAAGTGCATTACTGACCGCTCGCTCAGCACTTATACATAGAATTGGTATTCAATTGAAATGAAATGCAAACAAAATCTGTTTATAATTTGCAATCACTTTGTGTTATATCTTATGTCTTAAGCATTGAATCACAAAATATTAAAGAAATAACAAATTCATTAAATTTTAGTCCAAAAAGAGTTGAAAACATATTTTTAGCTGAAAAACAAATATTTTATTACTTTTGGCATTAATTACACACAAAATGATTAAAAATCATTGAAAATCATTCATAGGTTTTAAATATCTGACAAAAAAAACCCCAAAAACTAATTGTAAACTAAAGTCTGAAAGCGATTAACGACTAAAGAGTTGAGAAAATGAATCAATTGTTGGATATTTGAGTCAAAAATACATTCAATTGTCTTATAATTTGTGAAAACGTTTCAAACATTCGATTCATTCGTTAATTGCATTCAAAAAGTGATTTAAAAAGTGATTGAAATCAACAAAACTTATGTCTATTTCAGGAGATTTTGATCCGGACTTTGAATACGCGGAGGAATGCCTCAGATATCTAATGGTAAGGGAGAGACAAAGACCTGTCTTCACAAAGAGGTAACTGTCCTCTCATTTAATGCCGATTATAATCATTGATTGCATTTTGTGGTCAGTTCTCCGCAATTGAGTTTCAGGCCGGACCTCATCCGCCGTATCCGACAATTGTGTGCTTTATATAAGCTCTCAATGCGTGTGAAATACCTAACGATATATATCTTTGACTTATTTATGGATAATCACAAGATATCGGAGGAAAAGCTGGAATTGACTGCCATTTGCTGTGTTTTGATCGCAGGTTTGGATCCAATTATCCAAACAATTGTCTTAAACTTTGATTTGAAACCAATGTCTCATCAAATCCATAGCCAAAGTGGAAGAAAATGATCACTCGATCCCTAAATACAGACAATTGTTCTCAATCTCAGAGCAGTACTCATACAGAGAGGTGACACAAATGGAGGCACTGGTCCTCAAGTTCTTTGATTGGGTATTCCTGACCCCAACCGCCGCCTCTTATATCGAGTACTTCTATGAGAAAGGTTTGTCTGAAATGCAATTGAATGACGGGATTAAGGGTTTGGTCGACAAATATTTGGACAAAACGACGGATAATCTCAGATTCTATTCGTTCGCGCCGTCAGTGATCGCGGCCTCTGTCCTCTACTGCACCCGCAGTGCACTAAAACTGCACCCAATTTGGCCCAAATCGGTGCAAAACATCACTAATTACTCATCGATTCAAATGCAAGAATGTGTTCAAGAAATGTAAGTTTTGTTTCACTTATAACTGATTATTGATTTCAATGATCACTGAATTGATAGCAAAAGTCTGGAATTGATTTCAAGACCACTGAAGACGTACTCAAAGAGTCATTTCCTAAACGATTCCGGTTTTATTGATTTGTGCGACGCTTTGCTCTGAATTGTCACTAATTTTATTAATAATTAACAAAAGTTTTGTTTAAATCTATAATTAATACAAATATTTGTAAAAATGATTACAATTTTAAATAAATTTAATTTTAATTCAATAAAAGTCTCAAAAAATAATTGACTTTTGATTTTCAATGTAAACCTAATTATGAAATGAACTCTTAATATAGTCATTCATTTTGCCCCTTAAAGGGGGTATTTTCTCTAAATTAGTGTCAACACACTTGACAGCACAGGACTCAAACTGAGCGGTGAATGCCTTCATCTGATTGTCTGACGTTTGAGTGCCGATACTCTCTTTGATGCTGTCCTGACAGCTGAGGACACACCTCTCGATCCGGTCCTGAGTTTTGGCGATTAAAAGGGATTAGTGTTTCAAAACAATGGATGGTTTGGTCTAAACCTGAAATTCAGTCAATTCTCGGTCGATATAAGTGTTGGCCGACTGTAAGGGTTGGGAACATCTGTTAATGCACTCGTGATTGGCCTCCAATGAGGTGTCGGTGCGATCACAGCACTGGGCGGCACATCTGTGCAAATCGGCCTTCAAATGGGGTTTTGAGACAATTAGTAAGAAAATACAATAAACGCTAAAAGAGTTGTCAGTCTTTGGTTGTCATCCCTTTCCCATCCCTTTCCGTCTTTTGTAACCAAAGTCTGACTCATATTGTGAGTCATCAGACAATCAGCTGATAAGACATTCAATTGTCTTAAGTATAAGACATAAAACACTTATAATTCAATTAACTATTCATTCAAAGGAAGTGATTGTCAATAGATGTCCAGAAAATGTCTTAAAGGCCTCAAAACCGCTGCAAAACTGAGACAAATGTGTTGACAATCGATGGTCTGATAAATGGCTTAAGACTTAACTGAAGACCAATTGAAGTGATTGTAAGACATGTGAGGGCTTTGGGCGACAATCAATACACACCTGAATCCTGCGGACACAAGACTTGTCCAAATCGGTGATCAACTGATGGAAGGCCTTCTGTGCACGTGTTTGGGCTTCGGATGCCATCCCTTTCCTATCGATTGTCGATTCAATCGTTTTGTCGATTGTTTTGCAAAACTTATTCAAAACTTTTTATTTCTTCTAAACTTTTTCAACAAAACATTAAATTCAGGGGTTTTTCGGTCTTTTCTTACTTTATATGCAATCAAACCCTGAATTCATTAAATAATATCAATGTTTTCAAAGCTTTAATGCATTTCTCTCTTTGTTTTTCAATGGGTTTGATGTTTATTCAATACATAAGTTATATAGATCTACCTGAGCAGCACCATCACCACCCAGGGAGATAACCTTTGGGGAGGAATGGTAGCATAAATTTGAAGTTTTTTTTTGTGTAATATATGACTTGTGATGGTTTAGACAATTCAAGTGATGATCATTGCCTGTGCGCTCACAAAAGCATTTATTCAATCAAATGGTGACCGACTTTGTGTCAGTGCTTTTGCAACAGCAAAAGGCAACTGCCGTTTGTGTGGATCGGCGTTTCCAATCTGTGCCCAAACTGTATGGCCGGAGGAAAGGCTATAAACTTGTAGTCGTTTTTTGCCGACGACTGTAATTGAACTAAAAAAAAGATTCATCTCTTTTGCCCAAAAAACGACTACAAGTTTATAGCTCTCCTCCAGCCATAAGTTGAGGAACAGTTGAAACGCCTGTTCCCTAAGATTTGCACAAAAAAAACTGACACAAAGTCGGTCAGCATTTGTTTGAATAAATGCTTTTCTCTTTTTTTTGTGAGCGCAGGCAATGATCATCACATGAATTGTCTAAACCATCACAAGTCATATATTACACAAAAAAAACTTCAAATTAATGCCGAGCTTCCGCCCTAAAGGTTATCTCCCTGGGTGGCTCAGGTGGTTCAGGTGGTTAGGATGTGCACAAGATATATATGCAACACATGAACAGATGTATTAACCATTGAAAACAAAAAATACATAAAAGGATTAATAAATTTCGATAATTTAAAGCCACTGTAAAAATAGGGTTAATTCACTAAACACTGCCACAGAATTCCCCCTTCGGATGCAATTAAGCTCAGGGGCATTTAGGGGAAATTTCAGGGGCATATTATTTCTCAATCATATGAATAGATGTCTGGTTTTTTGAATGACTAAAAATCAATGAATAGACTGAACAACAAATTGATGAACAGATTGAGACCTATTTTTCATTTACTCTGAAGAAAGTGATTGCAAACGTAGGCGTTATTCATACAAAGAATCATCATTTTGTTGATTATTGACTGATTCTGTGTAATTAAATGATCATCTCTTACATCAATGGGTTTTTTGTTTGGACCAAAACAATAGCTTTTTATTTGATATTTAGGTATTTTTTCAGACAAACAAACAATTGCTTAACCTTTCGACTAATGAATTAATAAATGCTTTGAAAATACAGTAAAACTTTTTTCAGTAATTAAATACTGTTTAACTGTTTTTGATGTAAATATAATTAAATTAAAAAAAATATTATGAGTTTTAAAAATAAAATATTTATTATTACTCCTAAAGTGTTATAAAAAAGTGTTTCCGATTACTCGAGGGTTAAATTAGTCATTGGTCTCAATGTTTGAAATACTTGTTTATTATTATTATTATTACTGTATTTAGGAAATAGTGTTTGAAATAAACATTTGAAACTAATTTTAAAGATTTCTTGGATTTGTATTGAATTTAAAATCAATTCTTTGGATAATTTTGTAAAAATAGACTGAAAGTGAAACTACAGTTTAAATAAACAATTATAAATATGTGGGAAAAACGCTCCGGCACCTATTAATAAATGTTTATTGACTATATAAATATTGCCCCCTCATTACAATTAAATTACTTTATTGCACCTGAATCACAGCCATTGAATATTATAGCATAGTTGCATAATAAAACCACTCGTCACCAAGATCAATACTAAAACAAGCCTTTCCGCACCTCTGAGACAATGTTACAATACACCTAAATATTTTCAAATCGACCTTGATCATACTTAACATTGCACACACAATTACTAGTACTGTAATTGCGATCAATAATTCTTATAAAACAATTAAATTATGGGAAAAAACAAATCAATAATTCATTTCAAAAAGTGATTCACTTTATTGTGATATCAATGAAATAATCATTTATTTTGTTTCATAAACTCTAATCTCAATAAAACATTTAATATTCAGTCAATTATAACAATTATTTTTCAATTTCAATGTCATTCCCAAATATTATTGATTAGAAAATCCCAGACAAACAAAACATTATATATTTTTTATTAAACATTCAGTCGTTTATTAAATATTATATAATATTTGGGAAACAATTGACATGTTTTTCATAATAATTATTATTTAATGAATAATTTTAATACTGATTTCAGTATTGCACTCATAAGTGGTTCACTCTCTTCCTCCCTCTCCAACGCATTATTTAATTATTTAATATTATTAATATTAATTGAGGCCACGAAAGACTGATCTTGCATATAGTTTATGCAATTTTCAAGTTCATGTGATTATAGGACAAAAGGGTTGGGATAAACCCCAGGAATGTCTGTTTTTCATAAATTTAGGTCAAATGTAATTCAAATGAAATTTAAAATTCAATAAAATGAACCGTTTTTTCAAATGACAGAGGATTTCCATAATTTTTATACATTATTTCATTCATTCATTACTTTCCGTCAATTTATGATAAATAACTGCAAAACTGAACTCGAGTTTCGAGAAAAAGTCATTTTTGAATGAAATAATGAAAAAACTATTAAATAATATATAATTTAATGAAATTTCTTGAAACCACTAATAATTTCCGCCCAAAAAGAGTTCAACGAAATACCAGTGTATTTCTCAAATCCCTAATACCTGTGTCAGTCTATCAGTGTATCTCTCATTTGTAATGCCTGTCCATTATCTCTATTATAGCGAAACCATTAATGTTAAGCATGTGTTGAGTCTATTGAATGAGATGTAGAGATAAGAGCGAAAAAAGTAGAGGAAAAACAAGACATTGTTTTTAAGGTTAGAGTAGTTTTTGATAACTTTTGATAAGTTAGTCAGAAATGGTTGTGAAAAACGCATTGAAGACAAGTGAAGGTCTAATTTATTTGGTTTTATGTGTCGGATCATTGTTTTGGCAACAGAGATGACTCATGAATAGCACAATATATGGGATCAATTGGATAGAGTCGTCGCACAGACTTGTTATTAAATTATTGTTTGAAATTCACTATAATTTCCAAGAAATTCAAATCAATACAACTGTTTATTTGTAAGTTTGGCCTACAATTGGGTTAATTCCGAAAATTCACTAAAACTTCAGGTACTGTTTCAATATCCAGGGTTGAGGTAAGGATTATGCAATCCATTCATCAATTAATGTGATTTAGATTAGCATTAAATTCACTTTTTATGTGTTATAAAACCATTTGTCTCTTCAATCGTTGCCTAAAACAGAGATAACAAACATTGAGTGCAAAAAAAAAAGTTTGGACAGAATTTCCAACTATTTTTTGCCAGAATATATAACTTTGCTATCATTTGAATCGTTATCAATGTCATTTAAAAATTTTATTTATTGCAAAAATAAAGACTGAATAAATGCTAAACACCTTTTCCTCCTTTCCCTCATTCACGGCCTCACTATTTGTTTATAATTTTAATTATTATTGATTTCATATATCAATAGTTTTTAAGTGTTTTTAAGTTCTTGAGTCACAAAAAAATTATTTTAATTTCGACCTTCAGTTCAATTAATGAATTGATTAAATGATACATTAATTCACTTTCAATGCTAACCATTCCCACCATTGAAATGATTTGCATTCAAAAATATAACTACAGGTAATAATATAAAAATATTATCGACCAGTGCTTGTGTACTGTACTTCAAAAACAATTAATAGTAAATATACTGAATCCTCACTTTCACTGCAGTGCACAGTTAGCACAGGAAAGGTATTTGAATATGAAATTAATGTAATATTCATTGATTTTCTCACAAAAAGTCATGAATGCCTTAAGTTTTACTTTTTTACGTAATACGAGACTATATGAGAGTTAATGTAAGTGTAGATCAGCTGAAAAAACCAGACAAACCCCTCTCAGTCCAGCACAGGGAGACTCTTCTCTGACAACAATAATATTGTGTTACAAATGGTATTGTAATCGACACCCCATTGACGTAAAATATACGACACAATCACTGAATTCCTCATTAAATGGTTGTAAAACAGCGTTTTTAGTGTCAGACAAACAAACAAACCTTTTTTAACATAAATAAACAAAATGTAAACTCAGTTGAAGTTATCTTTAGCCAAAAAACTACTCATCCTTTTGCTATAATTTGTATCAAAATTTTGACTACAATTTCAGTTGAGTAGTGAAAATTAAAAAAATAGACCTTCACTTCCGACTCAGTTATAAAGGGATGAATGATTCAGATATTTACTGCTCTTATGTTACATAAAAATAAATAAAAACTCTAATAATGAGAGAAAAATAGCTTTTATTTTGTGCTTTAAATTAGAGTAATTGCAAACTAAACCTAAAGTAACCCTAAAGTAAAGCAAAGCACTGATAATAATAGCAATAATAGTAATGCAAATCCTGTCAAAGGGTTATAGAATAGCAGATGAAAGCAATTACACAAATAGTAGTTTTGGTCAATGGGTTGAAAGGAAAAGTAATAATCCTTTGAATTTGAAAAATAATATGTTTTTGTGTTAAAAATCATTGCAAAACATTGATTGTAGTGATGAAGAGGAGAAGACATTTGAGTTAATTCTGGAAATGGTATATCTAATCGCACGCACAGTACATCCGTGAATGGCTGTAACTCACACACACAGGCCAACTAACTATTCCCGAACCTAACTGTCCTCTCCTTATGATTATCAATATATTATTATCTTTATTATCGTTTTTCTTCTTCTTTTTCAATAACTACTCAATAATTCTCGCGTTTTAAACCTTAAAACACTAATAGTTTTTTTGTGGGTCATTGGCCTTCCAGTGCCCTTCGCTCCTAACCTTGAAGTAAAGCCAAACTCAAAAACTATAGTATAATTGTTACCAAACATTGCATAGAAATGAGTCAATACTTCAATACCGAGTGTTTCACTCATTTTAATCGATATCTGATATCAGATAAAACACCTGATATTATATTGCAATGAAAATGTAAATCAAAGCACAGCTCGCACTGGTGTCTCACACAACCGGACCTTAATGAGGATGCGTTCAAATTGTTTTACATAAAAATTTCAATCATTTCCGACCAAACATTTAGCACTGCCAGCACTCTATCATTTTTCTTTACATTTCTCTGCCTTATTTATCGGGAGTGGCCAGGAGGGGGAACAGTAGTAAACAAATATAAAAAATCAGGGTTAGGTGAGAATGCAACCAAATTACCCCCTTGTGTGACAAGACTTGGCTACTGTTGTTGTGTAAAGTGCTTTGAAATAATATTTTCATTAATTTATGTTAATTTCGTTAATTCTATAACAAATAACTTCACTTTAAATCAAATGAATCGGAAATTGGTCTCAATTTTATACCTTTTTCTTCAATCATATAATTAGTTAATAGTTATTATCCTTTCGTTTCCTCTGAATTCCTATTTGAAACAAATTTCAAACACATATTAAGTTAAGGATAAAAAATAAAATGAAAAATAATGTTAAAAAATAAAAACTCTATTCAATGAATGATAAAAAGGTTTTTAATTATTTGAGTATTTTATAAACACTTTAATACTTGTGTCTCAACTGATTGTGTACTCATAATAAACGGTGTTTTCCCTCTTGTGAGCTATAAATACACACAAAATAGTAAAATGTTTATGAGATATCACTGATAGGGCACTAGTATGTGGTAATATTGGGCATTCCCAGCATTAATAACATTAAAAACAGGACTAGAATTGCATTTATTTTTGACAATACTTTCAGTTTTTTTTCATTCAATTTAGTGCTCAAACGAAACAATATTTATATTAAATATAAAAATAGAAAAATATATTTATTTATAGAAATATATATTTGCTTTTGATTTCACTTAAAAAGGATATAAAATAACATAAATATATATTTGAATAATGATATGAATCCAAGAAAACAATTTCATGTGTGTTTAAACATATACACAAACCATCCGTTTATTAGATCCGTTCCCTTCCAGTATCGGCCCCTGATTTGCATCTTTAAATTGCAATTTTGTACAAAAATACTTTCAATTTTTTTGCTAAGTTTAGCTCAAATTTTAGTCTAAAAAATGTGTTTTAGTTTGAAATAATAGAGTAATAGTCCTATGAATTGAATACATAAGCAATTGGTTAGCATTTGTTTGACTGAAAATAATTAAGTGTTTGATAGAAATAGTGGAGAAAATCAGTAAAATAACTGAAATGTTAGTAAAATTGATGGCTTTTGATGGCTTTGTGTTCTCAGAAAATCGTTTAAGTTTTTTAGTTGTGTATCGAATATATCAATACATAGAGTGCTGTTAGCACTGAGTAGGCGACCGACTATTTGGGCCAAAACGCAAGCCTATTGTGCGGGACATGAATTACATTGTCTTTTCAATTGTCAGACAACTTATACTCTCTGTCTTTAGAAAACAATTTCAGTCAAGCATTGCTTAAATAAAAGCATTTTTGATATCATATGCGGTTATATGTCATACGTTTATCATATTTAATGTACGGCACAGACCGCCAACGCTTTTGCGGGTATTTTGGAGCGAAAAATAACTTTCATTGTTAAACATTACATCACTTTATTGTTATATAAATATTACACCCTTTCTCTTATAACACTAATGATAGTCTAATAATGATTTTGTGGTAAAAAAGGTTTTGTGAAAAACCTCAGCCACAACACAGACGTCTCTGATCACCTCCTCCACCTAACCCTTCCCCTATAAGCTAACTGTCCACAAAACAAATTTAATTGAATAAAAAATAACGTCTGAAGCGACTCATCGTTGAGTTATTTATCTCAAAAGAGAAAGAATTTTTTACGGAAGTTATGTTTCCGATTAAAATTGACGTCTCCTTCGTCAGTGCTCACAGTCCTCTGTGGAACCCCTGTATATAGCACTAGCATTGCCAGCACTGGCAGTCTCTGCAACACTGGCAGTGCCTCTAACAATGTATGTAACTTTCAATTGCTTCGGCGTAACATTAGTTACACTAATCCCTCCCAAAGACCCACTCCTTTTTTGCGGGATTTCTGAAGTACTTAAACTAAAGACATGCCGGTGCTCTCTATTTATTGCGATACACCGCCAGAACACGATTCAGTTGCCGATCGGACACAAAACAGATAACAATTGCTATTGAGTGTTGAAGTTATGTCATATGAAATGAGTTTACAACTGACCCATCGATGTCCCCGAACATAGTTTTATGATAGTTATAAACATGTGCTACGCGTCCACATTTATTCAAGCACAGGCCTTCCTATACCGCGCTCTTCTAAAGTGTCATCAAATTCTAACAACTAGTCATATCTCTTGTCCTATCGATCAAATGTCAAGTATGTGATCGACTGTTCCCCAAATATATTCAATGTTTTGCCACTTATTCAGTGTTTTTATCTCTCGCTCTATGTTTTGCTCTGTTTTTGTGATTCACTCATATATTATACGAAAGAAAAGTTTGTTTTAAATATTTTTCTTCTGTTTTTTATCCATTGATTTGTAGAACTATTACGACAACGACAGTCGGTATTACTTATAGCACTTGTAGTGTTGTTCCTCTCAGCAAATATCTCAATGGCATCTCCATTAAGAGCGGGCTCATCTCAAAAGCCATCGCCCAATGGTTCACCATCGTCATCTAATCGTCGTCAATCCCTGTCCCAATCGCCCAAATGGATCAACCCGTGTCGGTTACCGACACATCCTATCAATCCTGACAAAGACTTTGCCGGTGCGCCTCCGGTTCCCGTCAAAGAACTGTTACGTAATGTGATGAGCAGGGCTAAATTTGCACGTAATCAGGGACAAAAAGTGAAGGAAGTTTTCGTAAGTTTTAACAAAACTTTTTTATTTTATGAGTTTTTTTGTGCCTTTTGTTTATGACTTATACAACAAATCATTGTCTTTAAACATCAACTCTTGTGCTTAAGACCTGTCGTAAAGTTCCCCTCAATTGATAGCTTTATTGACGTTTAGTGTTTGTCTCTCTTTAACTCCGATTCAAATACTTTTTGAAAATCAAGTGAAAGCATTCAATCATAAGCTATCAGTGCTCTCTCATTGCGGATATGATGTGTTGATTGCCATTTATGATGCAATTATTGCTATAATATTATTGTTTTACTTATTGTTGTAATTGTTTTAATAATTACTGTCAATAAGAGCCGTGACTTTGCATTCACTTTACGTCTTTTCGCTTAACATTTCATTTGCGTAAATCTTTGAATCAATTTTCAGTAAAAATAAAAATATTGTAAATATTGTGTAATTGAATTGAATTGTTAGAACACAGGGATAGGAGGGATAGGAGGGATAGGAGTCTGAAAATTTGTTATTTCCTTTATATTATATTTATTATCTTAGAGAAAATTTGATGACAATTTTTTATTCAGTTATTAATAGCAAAGGCATATTCTAGAATCTTCATCGTTAACTTTTACCTGGCTAACCCGTGATCTTTTGAAACATTATAACTTTATCTACCCACCTCTCTCATTTACAATAAACACAAGTCTCTGATTTGGAAAAATATGAATCAAATAATAATTACATTAAAAAGACTTTTAGTGAATATAAAAACAAATTATTATTTCATTTTTACTCAAAAATAAAGTTTGAATTTAATTAACAATTTTGTATTTTTAACCTTTTCATCCGTCAATTGATAACTTTGTTAAACGTATTATTTGATTAAACATTAAAAGCATTTTATTCCGGATCTTTCAATTGTTTTGAAATATTCCGACAAAATCTATATTTAAATGTCATTTCAATACTTAAAAACCGTTTTCCTTTTGCTTTGGTTTCCACTCATAGAGTCTTATCATTAAATAATTTATTCATTGATTAATCAAAAAATACTTTCAATTCCTTGCGATTTATGACTTAATTGTTGCAAAATTAGTGAAATAAGTCATAAACTGTTCATTTGTTTGTACATAAAAACACTAATCAATGTAGGAATTAATTTTATCGACACTTTATATCACTTATATCATTGCAATAACTACAGACGCCAGTAGTCCTAGCACAATTGTCGATATTAGTACGATAATAGTAGTTTAATAGTGATTTTCACCGCATATTTCTTTGTTTTATTTTAGTTCAGGGTTTGATTTCAATTATTAAATTGTTTAGAGAAATATCATTGCATTGATGACTCATTCACTCATTTGTTGTTGAAATTGTTTGAAATCTCTTGTAATTGGTTTTAGAGTTCATTCGGTCACCCAATGATACGATTGTCACTCACTTGACATTGATATCAGTTTTGATAATACAGTGTAGTTTTACTTTCACTCAAAATCTAAGCAAATATTTACTAAATTCTGGAAAAATCCTTAAAATTAAGTATTGAATACAACTTACTTGAGATGTAGGCGTTAGTGGACAGGGATAGGCATAGACATAGAGCACAGACATTAAAAAGCATTCATTCAATCGCATCACTAAACAGTTACTCATATAATATGTATAATACTTAACGCTTTCGTGAGTTCGTTGTCTTTGCTATGAATCATAACTTTTGTTACTTTTTTTGCAATTTTTTATTGAAATACTAAATGAAAACAACATTTTTTGCGTAAAAACCATTTCTCTGACAAAACATTTAATTCATTTTCTCCTTTCATTATATCTTTAGCTCAATAACACATTTCCTGACCCAGAGTTTGAGGAAGGGGTCAAAACATATAGACAGGAATGGCTTCCAGAAATACCGGCCACTTCTGAAGAAGTGTTTCAACAGATGAGTGTAAGTCTTCAGTAGTTTTCCTTTGAAAAGCTAACTATGCCTTCAAATGCTAATTACCATAAACTTATTGATCGCATAATTATTGATTGACATACTTTGCATACCATTCCATACAGTTTGAGGAGTCGTTTACAACCGCCTATGAGTTCATACAATACTTTGCAGTGGGCTTGGAGCAAATACTACTGGACCAGGTCCTACACGACGGCAAAATGACACAGGAGTTCAAGAATATTGAATACGATTTGTTTCAGTTGTTGTGTGAAATACAGTTAGGAATGCATTTGCAGAACATTGAGCCAAAGGCCGATATACTAAGACAGGTGATGTCACACCAGTACCGGGACATTAACGAAGCCTCACTTCGAAACCTAAGAGATTATCTAATATTAAGAGATTACATCTCTGCCACCAATTTTATCGCCCAATTGTTTGCATATCTCAGGTCTAAAGTGAGGGCCGATTCCCCCGAAAACTAAGCAATGATTAACTGACGCCTCGGCTCTCACTCTTTGGATCCAATGATTGCCAACACTTTGTGAACAATTGTTTGATTGAAAAATGAAAGACAATTAACTCTTTATATCATTTGAAGACCTCTTTTATAAAAACTGTGATCTCTTTTGCCTAATATTTATTTATTTTGTATTTATTTTGCATTTGTTTTCAATAATTTTCATTAATTATTATATTCATCGATAAAATTGTTTTACACTTTTTAAACAAAATATATCTTTGATTTTTTTTGGTTATGTTTTCTCCAGTATTATATCGAAAACAAATAAGAGTCCAAACTATACCAGGTTTTATCACTATTCATATGAATAACTGTTTGATTGTAACCAAAAGTTTGTTATTATTATTATTACTATATATTTATTGATAGGATTAATGAACTGCCAGTTATTTAAATATATTTAAACTATGTTTTCATTGATTGTATTAATTGTTAAACAAAAATGAGTTGAAAACACCACTACTTATTCACCTTTTTCTCAAATATCTCATCAAAAGTATTAACCATTTCATCAGAAAAAAATGAAATATTTATTTATTCAGACATTAATTCACAATACTTTTCATAACTCCGTCCTCTGATTAATGTTTTGAATTAATTGTTATGAAATGTCTTTAAAACTCATTATATTTGCTGAAAAATACGAAAAAACTATTTGAGAACTGATTGTAATGTAAATAAAAAAAATCTATAATTTATTAATTAATTATTAATTAAATGATTGAATAAATGAATGAAAAGTTAAATAAAATCTCTTTTATTGTCAATAAATTCATAAATAAATTAAGTTTTAATAATTATATAAAAAAAATATAAAATACTTTTAAAGATAAGATCAGTATTTGATCGCAAAGAGTGACAAACATTGAAGCGGAAGGACTGGGCGTCCGGAATGTCTTTGAAGTAAAACTGGTTTGTCTTACAAACCGCGGGCGAAGTCTATACGCCGTCACAATCTATCGACCGTTCAATCAGTTATTGGGTTTGAATTGAAAATTTCAATTGTCTTTTGAGTCGGAATTCACTAAAAGTACACAAATTTTGTATAAATATTTGGTTTACTTTCAATAGGAGTGATCAAGATCATCTATTATTAGAGTCTCTCCAATGCTCTCTAATGTTATTAACCTTACAAATATACCCAGGGGTATTTAACAGCGGCAAAAGTAAAACACTCTAAACAGGGATAATTTGATATCTCATTTTCTAGATCATTTATATTAGTAATTTATATATACAAAACTAAGCATGGCTACTCATTAACTTTAATGCTGAGAGAATTCAACTTGATTCAAAATTGATGCAAAATATTCAATGTTAGTTTTACCGTTCATAGAAGTCACTAATTGGACGGTTTGGTCGCGCAGGTAGTCACTCATGTTCTCTAGTAATGCAATAGAACTCTTCAATATCTGGCAATCGAGTACTGCTTTATGAGAACAGATATCACTGTCAGTGACGGTATGTTTGAGCACACGATCTGTCACTTCAGTAGTTTTGAGGTCAAGATTGAAAGCACTTAAAACTTGATTGAAAACACACATCAAATCTCTGAGATTGATAGCTATTGTCCAGTAATGTTGGGCCAATCGTTTTGAATGATTTCTGGGATTATGTAGTGAAAGTGGAATATCAGGTGCTTTATGCACAGAGCAATTATGACTGATATAATTAAGTTGTTTATGCCATATGAAGAATGTGTGCGCCGTTTGGTTTGTCAACGATGTGTACAACCACTCAATTGATTCAATCAATCCTTTGCTCTAAACATTCAAAGAGTAATCAAATAATATAAGCAAACAATTAATTTGAGGCAAAAGTAGTGGTAATGAAAACAAAAAGTTTCTCAAAAACTACTCTCACTATCAGATTGTCTTATGATAGGTATAGGCTATAGAGTGCACAACCAGTGAACCACAACTTGTACAAGGTTAACTACAGTATAGCAATTAAGTAAGTATATGTTCAGCGATTAAAAGACTTAATGCAAACATATAATCATTTAATGATAATTTGTTTTATGAAAATATTAGCGAAATTTAAAAACACACTCAAATAAAAGGGAAACTTACTTTGAGCTGGGCCAGTTTTGGCACGTTAGCCACAATGGGCAAGTGGAGCTTGCTGCACTCTTCAATAAGGTTCTGGTGGATGATGAAACATTAAATATTAAAGATCCAAGCAGAGATTGAATAATTTAAGAGACTAACCATTTTGATGATATTAATAGCTAAACCTTGTAGAAACGTTGATTTGGTAATCAGCTCACGAAGCAATGCCAGTCCCAGTCTGTTTCCAGGCATACCTGTCAGTCCTGTCAGTTCAGTGTAAGTGATGTCGTCTTCCAAATCGATGACTACATTGCGAGCCTCTGGTGTCCGATGACGTGGTGATGAGCAGGGATTATGTAAGTTATGACTCTTTGCCAGACTATTGAAACTGAGAACCACTTCTTCGTCAGTTGTGTTTGCATTGGATTTAGCCATTGATAACAAGACATGACTTTTGATTAGATTTACTTTAAGTAAAACACTTATTAAAGTGAAAGTTATTAAACAAATATCCATTTCCTTTCTTCTGCTCATTTTCAGTATCTATTCTTAAAGTGAAGCACATTATGACAGATAGGGAAACACATTCACTCAGGGATTACCAGCAGTGCTCATGCAGTTGTGGGGGTGACGGAGGAAGGGAACGAGGAAAGGGAGTTATAGTTTTCAATATACAATGAAAATAGTTTGAATTGTTTCAACAGGAGTTGAAATCTTATGGAATGTTTGTGATTTTGAATTTGGTTTTAAGAAAACAATAATTCATTTAAATGTTTGTGTATTTGTGAAATGTCAACTGTTTGTGCTTGTTGATTAGATTCACTGTTTGTCATTGTAATGATAATAAATAATCATTACTTGAATTAATTCTCAGAAAATCCTAATTTAAATAATGAATATATGAAAGGAAAGGACACATTAGATGAAGTCGTTATACTTTATCGCATCTCTAAATACACCTGAGTTTCTCACAAATGACAAATCAAAACAACTTATACTCAAAACCCTTATATCAATACCTCTTCTCAAGGAATAGTTAACTAATACTTGATTTGAAACATATTTTTGGGCTTCAATTAGGGAATGGCATATTACATGAGAGTTTTTTTTCGCCACGTATTATACATGTATTACTTAGTTTTCATGGTTAGGGGGTTATATGGATGTCAGGGGTATGTTTAGTATATGTAGGGGTATTAAAAAGTAGTCATTTGTGGCTTATCTGAAAGAAATTATATATTTTTAACATTTAAACTAAAAATTTGCAGAAATGTTGAGGAAATAACCGAAATTTTATTAAAAAGTTACATTACTCACTTTTGAATATGTTCTAGGAGCGATAATTTGCATTATAAACTGATTTCAGTCGATTTTGGAAAACATTTTTAAAACAATTATCAAAATCTGTTTTTAAACCCATTTCTTACGTTTTTACAACATTTTCTCAAATAGTGGCAAAAAGTCCTGTTTATCTCAAAAACCCCTAAAATGTACATGTACAGAGTACTGTGTATTACACATCAAATGAAAATTCTAGTTTCAATGCTTAAAAATTTGTTATCAAATCAAATCTGAAATCCAATGCTATATTTCAGGCATCTATTTATAGTGCAAACACTCTCTGATTAACAAAAACAATAAAAATTCAAAAAAATCTTTAGTTTTTAATCAATTATTTCTTAAATATTTTATAACATTGAATATTTTTTGAACCAAAATCTGGTTTTCATTGCAATATTAAACGATTAATAATAAAAACTGACAAAAGATTTAAACACGCCTTCAGTTTGACTCCTGAATACATCTGAAGACAAAACTCTTTGAAATAAATAAAAATGAGTTTTGCATTTGATTTCAACAAAAGTTTAACCAAATATATGAGACTTTAAATTAATATTCAAAACAATTGTTATATTTTTTAAAAAATAAATAATTAATAAAATAAAAACTAATTATAATTACATTCAGTGCTGAGACCATCGTAACTGAAATACCAGTGTAAAGGGTATTGTATTGTATGCGCAGTCATGTATCACATAATAAACCGTCAGATTCTGTGAGCTCTTGAATAGCGATCACGAAATTCCTATATTCTGTTGGAACTGCTGTTAGAGAATGTGCTGCACTGGTAGTCACTTCAGTGTTGAATTCGTTGACACAGAGATTGGTTGCAATGAATTCCTGCAAAAATGGTTAACAAAAAGTTTGATTTTAAGAGACTTACTCTTAAATGAATTAGAAAACAGTGCTCTAAACAGTGAATGAGAGAGAAAGTCAACTCCAAGTGCTCATCGATGCGATTGTCATCCAAAGTGGCAGTCATTTAATCTGCTTCTCAAGTCTTTCCAACAAATACTCTCATTCTTTAAGTTCAAGAATTGTCTTCTAAACGGAAACCAAACATCAATTTCTTAATATTTATTCATCAGATGTTTGGCCCCAAAGCACAGGAATTATACAATAAAACATGAAATCATTTTTATTAAACGTTGAAATGAATGTCGAAATGATTACAAAAGATTATAACAATTCAATGATCTATGAAATGGACAGTAATGTTGAGTCCAATAGTGATAATGAGGACCAGAATTGGTGGCAAAAGTTTTTTCACACAAAAGATGTTTTTGAAGAAATGACTACAAATGATATCGTCTTTCGCTCTTTCGGTACATTTGTTTGCATTTTGATAATACTGTCGACACTTGTCGGCAATATTTTAGTTATAGTTGTAGTGACAAAGTTTCATCGTATGAGAACAGTAACTAATATACTACTGGCCAGGTATGTCGTCGACAAGCAGAATGTGTTTTCCCATTAATATTTGATTGAATGAAACAAAAACTATTTATTTGAATAAAATATATTAATAAATGTATTATTAATATAGTCTAGCGTTTAGTGACATAACAGTGGCCTGTCTGGTCATGCCGTTCACTATAATTTACGACTTCATACGCTTCTGGCCCTGGGGTACCATTGCCTGTCATTTCTGGATATCTTGTGATGTGATGTGTTGTACAGCAAGTATTCTACACCTCTGTTGTGTCGCTATTGACAGGTATGTCAATAATAATGTTATTTTCATTAATAATATAATATTATATCTATTTTTATAACAATTTCTTTGTTTTCGATATAAAGAAAAATAAAATTCAGTTTTCTTTCCAACAAATAATATAAATGTAAAACAATTTCAATTCATTTCCAATACTTTGCTTTATTTATACCAAAAAGACGTCAGGATTTTGTGTTTGAGATAACGATTGCCTAATAATTATAAATTATTATCTCCTAATCATTTATCAAATATCAGGGTTAGATAGCTTACGAGAAGCACCAAGTAATCAAGTTTTGTAGATATGGGTTAGTTTTTCGGGATATTTCATGCATTTTTCAAATTATCTTATATTGAAAAAAAAAATAAATTGTTTTTCAATACTTGTAATGAATTGCAAAGAGATTTACAAACACTTGAGGGGCAGTGAGACGTCACCTACACTTTTACTTTCATCTTTAAGATGAGGAATGGTAGATAAGACCAGTGCGACGATCCCACCATAAATCTTATATTTTTGGCAAAAATGATAGTTTTATTGTTTCCTATATTTATTACTTAAAGACAATTATCTATACAAAAGAGATGTAGTTTTCAATAAAAGTTTGAGTGCTTTTACTTATGTCTCTTAAGAGGAGAGAGAAACAAATGATTTGTTGGAGAATTGATTGATATTTACTTTCAATAAATTTTTCAATGAATTTCTTGTTTAGTATTTATTTTCAAAACTTTTGCTAAAACTCTGAAAAATTTGAAAAATATTTTTGAACTAATATTTCCGAAAACACTTCACTTTTTGAATACATTTTCTTCACGTTTTCATATATTTTCATATTTGATAAAAGTTTAACCTATTTTTAGGCCTCAATCGATCTCAGGTTCAGTCGGTCCCCTGTTTCAGGTGTTAGTCAACAAATACAAAATACTTTTATAAGTTTTCTTCACATTCACTGATATTTATTGATAACAACTCAAAAATAACGATTTGAATAATAAATTGATAAATGTTTTCAGATTGTAAGCAAAATTTTGTTTCCACATTTAAAACTCTGTGATCACATGCCGGTGCCATAACAGTGCTTACATTCCGGTGCTATTCAATCAATTTCGCGCGACTTAAGTCATGAATATTAAAGAAATTTTGTTATAAAATACTTTTTGTTTCAAACATTATATTCTGTAAAATGTTTTCCACAAAATTCACTCAATTATAAAGGATTTCAAACAAAAGCAAATAAAATCATTTTTTGAGTAAAAATAAATTACAATTATATTTTGATTTTCACAAATAAGGGGGTATTTTGTAAGGGTTTCAAAATAAAGTAATTAAAATGCTCACAATTTGCTTGTTTTTAGGGTTGAATGCATTTTGTGTTTCTCAATATAGTTGGATAAATAATTTGTTTAAATATACTGAATATTTAGTGGACGGGTAGATAAACTGTTAAAGTACTGATAGATTACTTCAACCATGGTTAAGTAATTTAAAATATTAACCCAGATTTTCTCATTTATCATAAACATTTCTCAATAATATTATTCACAAAATCTTTTTGTATCAAAACATTTGAATTTTGTTTTACTTTTTATTAACACTTATTTGAATCACAAAAATCAATTGAAAAGTTTGAAAATCTGAGAAAATCTTTGACACATTTGTTATTACATTCACTTCAGAGTGAGTTTAGATAAGAAAAAATTCTTTCTTTGTAATCAATGAATAGATTTCTTGCAATATAATTGAATGAAAGTTAAGTTCACATAAGACTTTAAATATTTCTCAATAAACACAAAATTCATTTTCATTTAAACTAATAAATTGATTAATAGTATGAAAAGTGTATTTAGTTTTTGTCATAAATTACATTAATGTTACAAAAGATGAATAGTTTTAAGAAAAGTATTTTTTAAAATAATCAATAATTAATGAAATATTTTGTGAAAATATTTGAGCAAAATCTTCAATAAACCCATGAATTGATTGAAGTTTATTCACTGAAAGTTGTTTGAAGAGTAAGTAATATTTGGATTTCATTTGATATATTTTGGACGAAATATATAATCAAATAAAAAATACATCAAATTTTGTGATGCATTGAATCCTATTTCAAATGCAAATAACTGTAAATCCAACACTCAATGGCTGACTGAATGTCCAAAAACATATAAAAAGTCCTAAAAATCCAATACAAGTCTGAAGTGAAGTGTTTTGTAATTGAATTAAATGTAAAAATTCTTTAAAAAACAAATGACTTTCAAATAAATAATTAAATTTTCTCATCGAATGAATAAAACAATGATTTAGTGATTAAATACACGAAAAATCAATTTTTATATAATTTTAAACATTGAAAATAATATTTTTCTCAAACTTTCAAAACATTTCAAAAAATACAATTGAATTCAAAGCAAAAAAAAATAAAAATATTTTTTGCTTTATATTCTGTTGTATTGAATCAAAAGTATAGTTTTATTGTTGAAGACATTTCCCACCCTTTTTCAACATTTGCTTTAGGGTTTCAGCACTGAAATCAACATTTTTGCGACAAAAACCTTAATTCAATACACCTTTTGGTGAAAATAAGTGATGTCTTCATCAAAATAATTGCTATATTCAGGCATTCACTGAAGTCTTAACAAAAGTATTGCATTATTTTTATGCATGAATTGATGTAAAACTAAATTTAAACCAATTTTTCATTTTTATTGTTAGAAATAGACATAAAATATTGAATTCATATTTAAATGATATTTTCTCCGCGTTTTATGCAATGATTGTATACCAGACTATCCAATCATCAAAAACATTACTACACTATCTATCACTTCCTAAATATCCTTTTAGTGCCAGAATTATATCCAGGGATGAAAAGATCCAGTGCTTGAAGATCACCTCTAAAAGAGTACGTGATTTTCTGATAAAGGCTTATATAAAAAGGTTTACATATTTTCTTTGAAACACTCTTTAGTTGAATCAACAGTGCATTCATTAAACCCAATAATCTTCAAAGGGGTTGAACGACAATTAAGCCATTAAACCTTACCATAAAACCCCTTAAGTTATCCCTGAATATAATGCGTGAAAAATAATCAAAAATAGTATATATTTTGCAAAAAATACATTTGAATTACAAATACATTTGATTATAATATAATTGTTTTTCAAATGAATTCAAAATATATAACATAAACTGTAAATGCAATAAACAATCACCTATTCAGGGGTATAATGAATAATGTATTGAATTTTATGGACACAAAAGCATTTATTTCACACAAAATCAATAAAAATATATTTGGACTCAAACTTCAGTTTTTTATTGATTTTTGACAATAATTTCCAACTCATTAGAGACTAAATAGAAGTTTAATACCAAAGAAAACATCAAAATTGTGGGCCAAGTAGTTATGAGTGACCACACATGCACTCACTTGTAATAAATAATCAATAAGAGAGACTAAAACCATGTTTTCAATTGTTTTGCACAAGAGTTGACTCAATTGGTTGCCAACAGTCCTGATGTCGAGAATACGGAAACAAATGATTCATTGGATTAGTTGTGAATCCGATGTAATACTAGTCACTAGTGTTTTCAAAGTTGGCTTTTGATGAAACAATTATTCAGTTTATGATAACATTATTATTACAAATGAAAGCCTTTCTATTGTTTCGTTCAAATTCATCACTAAATTGAGTGATTTTAGCATAAAATTAATTAAATTATAATTTTATAAAACATTTAGCGATCGTTAAGTTTAAGCGAGAAATCAATGAAACGATGATTTGTTTTCATAAATATTAATTCAATTGACAAAACACTCGAAACAAAAGCAAATCTAATAAATAATTAAAATTAACATAAAATACAAAAATATTTTAAACGCAAACAGCATTTGATTTAATATTAATATTTCATTGAAAAACAAAACCAAATAATTCTTAGAAATGTTTTTCAAAAATTTAAATTTTAATGAATTTTCAAATCGTTGAATATTATTCTCCTTTGAGACCAAAGAATTCAGTTTTCAATATAAGACTAAAAATAGTTATGTTTTAAGACATAATATCTTTTGATTTATTCTTATTTAATGATCTTATCTTGGTTAATCATATATATTGTACTCAAACGAGACGACAAAGAAATAGATGCTCTCTCTCTCTCTCTCTCTCTCTCTCTCTCTCTCTCTCTCTCTCTATCTCTCTCTCTCTCTCTCTCGCAAAAAATTACTTTAGAAATCCTTATAGACTTTGTGTTATGTGTTATATTAAAGTAAATAATAAATTCAAACAAAAAGCAATGAAAAGAAAGTTTTGGTAAAAATATTAAGAAATTACTCTTTTCTTCAAATACACTGATCATTCAATAAATAAAAGTTAATATCAAATCATTAATTCATATAAAATATTATCTGATAAACAATTTTTATGCAACTCTTGAATACAGTATTTGTTAACCATCTGAGGTAATGGCCTCTGGAGTAAGACTGAGCTCAAGTCATACAAATCTCTGTTTTCTGTTAACATATTAACGATTTATTTTGAAAATGATTTGAAACTAACATTTGAGACAAAATATATGATATTATAAATGAATCAAAAAATATCTTGTGTTCAACTGAATGCACAAAAAAATGATATTTGTTTTGAAAACCATATTAACATAAAAGTGTTGTAAATATAGTGTAAATATTGAATATATTTTTTGATTCAAAATTCTCTTTCAAACATACATTTGAAGCCTATATTTGCATAAACTTTATATAAACTATAATTTCATATACGATCTGATAATTATTTGCGTTAACTGTTAATCAATTGTTTTTGCAATTAATTTCTTGTGTTTGCAATCGTGTTATTGCCATAAATACAGTGAATATGTGGTAAACAGAGACTAAATAACGACACAATGTCTTATTTATATCAAAACATTTGCAAATATTTACAGAAAAATATCTATTTTTCAACATTTTATTGGTTTTTAGTGTTATTGGACTTTCGATCCAATATTTTCCATAAAATACTAAGAAATTCATTCAAAAGACACAACATATGTATAAATTGTATTCATTAATGACTTCTAGAAGCGAAACTGAATGTCTATACCAGTGCTTAATATAACAAATGTGTGACCACTGAAACGAGAATTCATATCATTTATAACAATGAAAGGCCAGTCATCCTTACACTTAACAGGTATTACACTTGGATTAAGATTTCACAGTAAATAACATTAAAAACTATTGTTATCTTAAATTTATATAAGAAATAGATTTTCACTTCAAATAAATTATCAAATGTTTGATAAAATAATACAAATTTTCTTAAAATAATTTTATTTTATGAAAACATTTATCAAATCATCTGAAAGTAAAGCTAACATTACTTAACCATTAAGTCTCAACACAAATGCCATAACATTCAGAGCATAAGCCAAAGGGGTTTTTATCTACAACTCTCTCGTAATGTCTATCATTACCCCTTATATTGTCTTTTATTAACCGATAATAAAAGTAAAATTAAATTTTTCATTTATACTATAAATGGTTTTTTTGCACTCAATCTATGAATTTAAAGCCAAAGATCTAAACGTGAAGTCATTTTTTCATTTATGAAATTCTTTACCCATTTTTTCTTTTCCCTTTGACTTCAAAACTGAGGCAAAAATCTCAAAAATGTTGAACATTTAGTGAATGCTATTATTCTTTACTTCTCTCTCACTCTCTCCCTTTCCTTCATCCCATTCCTCCCATAATTGAGAGGATTCTTTAGTGAATGACATAATTTTTCAAAAATGTCGGCCTCAAAGACAAAACAGTTTTCATTGTATTTTCGTTGTCATTAAATATTTTACAAAATAAATCATAAAAATATATAAAAGCAATGAATTCTTACATTTCTTTCTTGAAATTATCGGAAAAACAAATTATTTATTAGTGTTTAAAACCATTGATCAAAACATGTCTTACATTTTGTCAATATGTTATAGTGTTTCTGATTTTTGTCAAACATTTAATAAAGTTTTCAGTTTTTCTGTTATATTTTTGATCACAATTTGAACTCTTTTCTGAAATTGAGTCCAATTTTTAATGTCAAAAATGTATTGATTGTAAAAACTATCATAGATTTCACACTTCTTTTGGCAGATATATTGGCTTTAAGTCTAAGATAATAACAAAGACATGAAGACATGACGTGAACCGCTGTAACCAACTCTTAAACTGCCATTCAATGCAAGTCTGTGTTTGAGTTTTCTGATGACCACTGAAAAAGTTTTTCTCAAAATTCATTTCAAATATATCTCTAAATGTTTGAAATTTTTTTATGTCTCTTAAAAAATAAAAGTTTGGATCAAATCTATCATTAAATCGACTAATGATTTAAATTTTATGAAATATTGACTACAATTGAAGATCTGATGACTTATTCTCAGAAAATATGAAACTTTTTTAACATTTCTTTACTCTTATGTTCACATAATAATGACAAATAGATTTAATAAAGGGATGAAAGAGACTATCATTATGTAAATTATTGTTTTATGTTTTCAACTATGCTTGGTATAATACACGTGAAGGCAGAGATAACATCTGAATCAATGTTTAGGTTTAAGGGGTTTTCCCTAATCATTGTATGCATTCAAACATTGAGATTGTTTTGCATTTAAATTAAACGGAAAACTGAATGACTTGTTATTCAGAAAAATATTTTCACATTTTTGTCAAACATTTTGAAATCAAATTCAAATATATTTTTATTTCAATACAATGTTATGATTCATGAGTTATAATAAATATAGTCTAAAGTCTGAGGTTTTGAAATCTAAATCAAACATCTGTTCAAACATTTCAATTAAATGCCAAAAATTTTATCAATTATTTAATTTTAAAACAATTTTGAGTTTTATTTGAAAAACTTTTGCAATAATTTTGATTTCCATATCAGAAAAAAAATTATTGTATTAATCGGAAATGAATTTCCTTTGAATTCAATTGAGTTTTTGTACACCAAAATCGCATCAAATATATTAAGCGCTGTTTTTCCCCCCATTGTACTGACATCCCTGTGCTCCTCAGATATCAGAACTGTTGACTACAAAAATTTAATTAAATTTTTTTCTTCAAAAACATTTTTTTAAATATTTGATATCTTTTAACGTAATGTTTGTCTATATGTTGAGTGAATTAGCAATTTTTAGTCACACTTTACCACTGATTATGAAATAGAGTTAATCCCCAAAAGATTGATTGAATTTTCAAACTTTAAATATAAATGTAATTTCATTTTGGACTTAAATTCTCCAAAACATTACCTAAACTTAAAGCTTTGCATAACTGTAGACGAGATTAATGACAAATACTGTTTTAAATTAGTCTTCAATTCAATTAAAGTGTTAATTATAAAGGATTTCACGTTATCTCACATATGTTTAATCGGATTTTGCGAAAAGAGGTTTTAAACAAAAGCACTGATTATTAAAAAGTTATTTTATATAATAATTATAATATGCAGTCATTTGAGACTTGAAAACGATTTGAAGACAAATCAACCCTCAATTGTGTTCATTATCCCAAAGAAATCCTCACTTAATTGAAAATCTCTTACTTTTCAACAGTAAATATGAGTTTTCATTAATTGCAATGATTATCATCCCTTAAGCAATGTTTTTAACATCAAATTTGAAGCGAAGAATAAATTAGAAATAATTTATTCAAAAAAAATCCATATTTTTATTCATTATTTGAAATGTTTTCACTGAAAGTTAAAATTAATTTATGTCTCAATGAATGCAATAATTTATATAAATTTCCCTAAAATTACACAAAAATATATAATTTTATGATTCAATGATAACTCAATTGAAATAAACGACAAAAGTATTAATAGATTTGCAAAAATTGAAAATCAATTTTCAAGTAATATTTCATTTCTTCTCTTCATTGAAGGTTTTGGGCGATCACTCGACCGCTAAGATATCGCTCTTATATTAGCAAAAGACGACTATTTTGTTGTATAGCTATTATATGGTTCTGTTCGGCCGCCATATCATTCATCCCGATCTTCACGGGTTGGTATCACATGGATAGTAACACTAATATATTTCTTATGACCGACGCTTCCGACTGTTCACTAAAAGTATGCATTCATTGAATCCTAAACTTCAAATCAAATGTCTGACAAACTGTTGCTTTAATTGACAGGTGAACAGAGTGTATGCATTGGTGTCATCCCTGACCTCATTTTATCTGCCCCTTCCGATCATGTTTTACGTGTACTTTCGTATATTACTAGTGGCTGAGCGACAGTCCCGTGAAATCAAACAATTGGAGCAATCGTTGCAAATAAACGGATTGCTGTCTGAATCCGATGCCATGTCTGCAAACAGTGACTCATTTGACGCCAAACGACATGTTGAGAGAAGTCTGCGCCGAAGGACTAAACAATTGATTACAGACACCAAAGCGATCCGCACTCTGGGTATAGTGATGGGGGTGTTCTGCCTCTGTTGGTATGTTGTCTATTGCTTTCACTTACCCTTTAAAGAAATTTTATTTTTATATTTGTTATCATTTTTATTGTTATTATAAGTAATAAATAATAATTGAAAACAATTTGACTAAAAGCCTATCATTACTAAAACCAACCGTCCATTCACTTAAAGGCTGCCATTCTTTATAATGTATGTCATATCAGCCTATTGTCAATATTGCGATATTAGTTATGAGATCCGCACTGGTATTACTTGGTTGGGATATGTTAATAGGTATGGAATTGTATACTATTCCCTCAAACACTCTCCCAATAATTGCATTCCCAATCCCTTTCCTATCCCTTCTGGTTATATCAGTGAAAAACATACATGAAATTAATATATCATTTATAGTGCACTCAATCCAGCGATTTATGCGTATCTTAATAAGGAGTTTAAGACTGCATTTAGAAGAGTGCTCTGCTGTTTACCCAGAATCTATTTGGATGGGGACAGGGATGCAATGATGGATGAAATATCCACTACAAGTCGATCAATACAGAGAAATTTGGATCGACTACACGTCAACTTCGATCTTCCGCCAACACCTGGCCTAATATCCTGTACCCCTAGTACAGCACCTGACACATCTCATTGGCCAATCATTAGCAACAATTCACTGACAATATCTGCAGATCAGAGCAGAAACCCTTCAATTAGTACTCACTCTGAGCTCAAAATTGATGACAAAAAGTAAATAAAAACTTTTTTTTCGTTGATTTCTCTAAAGAAGTGATCATTAAGTGAGAGATTACTTCAAAATTGATTTAATCAACAAAATTGGACTAAAATTGAGTCAAAATTAGCCAATATTTCAGTATTAAAGCACTGATTGTCTCAACAATAGAAACAATAAAATATTGAACCAAAATGTGTGGCAATAAATAAATTACCAAAACCTAAGACATGAGTACAAACTGTTGTGAAGTTACTGTAAAAACAAATAAAAAATATTTAATTAACTTTTTTTTGTAAACTATTTTCAGAGAAAATAAAAGATTTATTAAATGTTTTGTAAAGAAAACCAAAAACTCTATCCAAAAGACTATCAGTTTTTTAAAACTCCAAATGTAATACACTTTTGAAAGAAATGATCGCTTTTTTCAATTTTGTCTGAATGTCTGTACACTATATACTGAAGAGTATCTGATATTCACAACAGTTTTGATTAAATTTGACACAAAATTCAGTTTTATTTTCTCTCAAACTAAACAACAAATAGTAAATGAAATCAAAGACTGTTTTGTCAAATGTTGTGCACAATATATACAACACTTTCATTCATAAATTGATTGAAACTTGCATTTCAACTAAATTAGATGTGCGGTCACATTGATCTGTGAGTTATGTCATTTCAGATTTTTTCTTGCATAACAAATGGCATTAAATTGTTTCATATATTTCACAACAGAAAACAAAACTTCTCTTTTTTGACATAAATTCTCATTAAATGTTGATTTTTATACAATTTTTTTCAACAAAAATCATTATTTTGTTTCAAATATCAAAATAACGGCTCAATTATGTTATTTATATTTTTTTGATCCCCAAAAGCAATAATGTATTCATTAATGAAATCCTTTATTAAGTAATAAATAATTTATTTCATTATAAGTTAACAAATCGTTTGATTTTATTATGTAATGAATATTTGATTTAAAATTAAGATAAATCAAAGTTTCTGTTGATTTTCAATGAGATAAAAGTTAAACAATTATTAAATGAGTTATTACATCAAATATGTTATTATAAAGGATTATAACTTAAAAGACCTTGAATTATCCTAGCCCAATATATCGCACCCTGAACAATCAACAGACACTTAAACTTACAATTTATTCATTTCTCACTTTAAGAACACTATTTGTTGATACTTTAGATAAAATGATATTAAATTAAAATGCAATCAATAGTAAAATAATTGTCTAATTTGTGAGTTATGTAGACAATGGATAGAAATACCAGTGCTTTGGAGACAAATATTGATTTATTGGAGATTCAAGCACTCAATCGAGAGTTTGATTGATCGACATTCAGGGAAAAGCGATTTCAAATTATTGTCTCAAATATTAGAAATAAATACATTTTTTCAGATCTCATATCAAATCAAAAAATTCACAAAAAAAAGGATTTTTAAGTGAAAATAAAATGAAAGCACAAAATATATTGTTTTGATTCAAACATTTATCAAATATTGCAAACAGTGATGACTTTTAGCACTTCATTCAGAGTGTTATCACTTAATACAAGAAGTAATGGACTAATAGTCAAAGGAATGGCTGGTATTGTATAAGACTTGACAACAAAAACAATCATAACTTTCAATAAACTCAGAATATTATAGTAATATAACTTGTATTACACTCCAGGGATATGTTTTGCTTACAGTATTAGACCCTTATTATATTTTAGGTCCCACGTCATCCCTCTTTGAGAATATGAAACTTAAGTTTTATTTTTCAACATTTAAGTCCAGATTTATTAAGAGATAAATGGTTATAAAACGCTATAAAAAAGTGTTACATACAGTATATCACACACTTTTATAAGTAAATCCAAAAATGGATAAACAATTTCTGATACTATTTATGATTATAAGGAAAGGTATTAAATAAGGGTTAAAATAAAAACACCATTTCATTAGTCTTCTCTCAAAAACTCTTGTGTGTCTGGGAGTCAGGACTTAACGAATAATTTATGGGCTTTTGGTTATTAATAAAATAATATCACATTATATTAGGTTTTGGGCTAATATTGAATACAATAGAGTAGAGCACAAGTAGAACACAATTATGTCTATAGTTATGGTGTTTCGCCAAAATAACCTATTATTGCCAAAACATAACATTAAACCAATATATCAGTGCTTTTTATACATATAGGACTCAAATTGCTAACGAGAATCAATGAAAACCAATGTATTGTGAATTAATGCCAATTCAGCGATAAGTTTCTTAGCACTGGTAAATCACAATGTTCCCGATCCGGATCATAATCACCACCCAGATAGCTTTTCACTCCAGGGCTATTATTTAGATACAAGTGTTTCACAGTATTACTAATATTCATAACAATCTTATATTTGTTTGAAAAAAAGATATCTATTTTTTACATAAAGTTGTTATTTGAAGAAAAAATATCGCAATTATATAATGTCCTGAAGTCTAACATAAATACACGTTTTATTAGTGAAACAAATGAAAGAAAAAATTGAATAAAAAATTATAATTAATTTTTTTGTGACAAAAAGTTTTAAAATAAATTTAATCTCTTATTAAACAACAAAAAGTAAAAATTTAAGTCGTTTTAAATGAATTCAATATAAAAGAGGATTAATTTGAGTGAAATATTAATATTATATTCAGGGATAAGTTATTCCAACAAAAATATGTCTCAATAATAATACTTTATTTCAATTATGACTTGATTCCCAAGAATTGAAGCAAAAATGATGTGATATTTGTTAAGTATTTTGGCAGTGATTTAAGTTTTCAATTCAAACATAATTTATAACAAATTCTTAATTGAATTTCTTTAAGTAAATGATGAAAAACAAAGTGAAAGTATATCATTGAATGACATTGTTTAGATTGTGTAGAAAGTAAATACAATAACTTATTTTCATTGTCTTTATTGTCTTCATTGTCTTTATTGACCACTTCTCAGGCCATACAACAGACTCTCAAACAAATAAAATCGATATCTCTTTCAGGAATTGATTAACGTTTGCAATCAAACTGATATCAAACCAGCGATTCATCGGTTATTTTAATTAAATTTTATTTTCAATTATAATAAGTAGTTATTAAATGAAATGTTTGAAGAAAACTCAAACTATAATTCAATTAAATGAGAAATAGTTTTCAAAAATTTTAAATAATTGTCATATAAACTGACGAATAAAAGGAGAAATGTATTTGTTTTGTAAAAATAATATTAGATTATAGTTATTATGAGAAAAATTATTTCATAAGACATTGAGTTTGAAAATAAAGTAATTTTTGCGTCAAAACTGTTCACAAGATCCCGGAATTTAGTGTTTTGTCAGCAGGAATGGGATCTAAAGTAATAATAAACAAAAATATTGAGGATATTGTCTGCGTTTTGAATGATTTGCTTTTGGATTACATTTTTGAGAGGAGTTTTGGAGTTTTTATTTTTGAAGACTACAATCCAATATGAAGTGTAAGCTATGCCATCGATAAAGTATAAATCCTAATGATATTTACAGACAATTGTTTTTATACCGTCTAAAATAAAGTATACACTTAAGGGGGAAGGGGGTCGAGTTGTAGAAAAAATAAAATCACAACAATGAATGAGTTTTTCTGAGATAAGCTGTCATTTGATATGAATTTTGAAAATATTTTGTGAAAAAACAAAAATAAATCAAAATTTTTAAAATATCTTTCAAATATTTGACGAAATAATAAATGAGATGAAATGAGAGGAAAGGGGTATAAGTTTTGCATACTTTTAATGTAATATTTATAGATTTTTCAGAAGAAGGGTCACTTAAAATGTTAACTCTAAGAGTAGACATCCCTTTCCCCTGCCTTAAGCATCTCTGTATAAAGACAATCACTTTCTCTCACTTTCCTGAATCATAAGATAATCTATTGTTTGAAATATAGGACTCAATAAAAGTTTATTCGACAAGAATTGAATACAAAACCTGTGTTTCCCTGAAAACCTTAAAGCCATTCAATTAAACTAAAAATAAATCCTTAAATCAATCGATCGTTTGATTGGATTAGCACTCAATATATATAAAGATTTGGTATAAATAGCTATCATTTATTAGGTAAGACTGAAAGTGCAATGTTTTTTCTACAATGGTGAATTAAAAAAAACACTATTTCGAAATAAAATGAACATGCTTATCTTAGTGAAAACAGTTATAAAGTATACAGTACATTTACTTTATAAACAATGAGTAATAAAATTTTATTTCAAAATCTCAGTGAAAAGAAAATTAGATAACGAAATATCGTTAAGAAATTTCAATCAATAATACATTTGAATATAAATTTTATTTGAATTTTGTTTTTGTCACAAAATATTTATAAATTAATTCAAATATAAGTCATTTTATTCATCACCTATTCATTAAAAATATGTTATGAATTGAAGTCAAATATATGAAAAGATTTATTCATTCAATGAATTCAAACAAAAAACACTTCAAATGTTGTAATAATTTATATTTAGAGTCAAAATACACACCTCTTATGATAAATCTATTTATTATTTCAACTCAATAGAGATATACTATTTGGTTATCAGTTTTAAATATCTCAACATTTTAGGAGGAAAGTTGGTTTCAGAACTCCCAATCCCTTGGAGAAGTTGTACCAAAATATGCTTTAATATTTAAATTATAGTAAAATATAATCCACTCTTTTGTTGAAAAATTTCTTTTGTTTAAAACTCAAAAGATTTGATTTTCAAAACTGAAATAAAATGTCATTTTTATTCATTGCATGATATTTTGACTTTTAATATAATATTTTTTGCATTACTTAAACAGAGATAAAAGTCCGCAAATATTGCAAATATTTTATGGGTTTTGATTGAAAAATAGTCACAAACTGACAGAAAAATTCATAATATCTTCAAATATCAGTGATTTTATAGACAATTCTTAGAATTCGTTGGTTTTTGAAAAATATTTTGAATATTTATAATTAAACACAAATTTATTCAAAGATTGAAAGATTAGAGAAAAATTTATAATTCATAAGAAATTAAATGATTTTATGTTAAAAATTCAAAAATAATGATTTGTCTAATGATTTATGAAATATCCATAATAATGATGTTTGAAATACTTGATGAGAAATGACTGAATATATCACAAAATAAGCTTGCTCAGTATATTATTCATTTATAAATTTATTGATTAATTTATCAAAATATAGTACAAAATGTCTAAAAAAGATATAATAAAACAAAAATAAATGATTTGTTTATGAATCTTAAGATTTGTTTTTCATAACCATTACTACAAATTACAGTAATTTTTTATTTCTATAACATTTTCATACAACAAATGATTAATCATTTTTTTTGAGTAAAATCTTAAAATATGTTTAAATTTTTTCTCATTTTAATGAATCAAAAAACAAAAACCATTTTCAAATTGAGTAAAAATAGCACAAATTTTGAGTGTTTTTAATTTTAATGATATTTTAATGATAATATTGCTTTAAAAATATTATCAGCACTTGGATGAGAATGAACACTAGATTAGGGAACAGGTAGTCAAATAGCGAGCACTAAATGATTGCTTCAGTGTTTCCTATTCATTACATCTAATTTCAATTAAGCATAAAATACTTTACTAAGTGTTAGGAACCAGTGTTTGAGAAATGTTATTTCAGTTTTTATACAAAACAAGTGATAAAATCTATTTATACTCAAACACTATATCAGAAAATATGAAAATCCGGTAACTTTTAAAAATTAAACGTAAGTCTAAAACATATAATGAATATTGAGTTTCAGAACAATCTAAACATTAAAGACATTCTTAGATTAGTTTGCTTTAAATTACTCCACAATTAGTTGTGTTAACAAGTATTGTATAATAATTATTAAATTGAGTCTGGGTCATAAAGTTCTGTACATCTTATTGATTGAAAATTATAATTATTACATGACTTCTCACTATTTACGAAAAATTCATTAAAACTTCAATTGATTTTATGATAATTACTCTAATATTCCGTTGTTTGTCATGAAATGGCAATAATTGTAATAATGTTTGACTTTATATCAAATATATTGTATATTTAAATAAAAAATAAATTCAATTCACAAATGTTTTTATATATTTTGAAAGTAAAGTTTTTCAAAATGAGTAAAATCATTTTGAATTGTAAACTACCCACACATTTAATTATATCCTCTGCTGGAAGTCATTTATACAGGAATGGCATTACTTTCTATAGATTTGGTGACAAAACCCCAAACAAAACAAGTAAACCATTATTTGTCTCATTTGTGATAATCATTCAAATATTGAAATCATTTTATTCGTTGACTTCAACTCAATCTAATGACAATATTATGGCTTTGTTTGGGGATTGGACTCACTTTTTAGGCATAAGATTACATATGAATGTAATCTTAATGTTATGGAGTTTTTTGGTAATAATTATTCATTCAATTAATTATATTTCATATAAGAGAGGACATAAACCCTCATATTTGGCACCATTTGAAATGATTGCAGGTTTAAGATCGCCGACAAGTATTGGTCTCACAAATGAATCAGATGTTAAAAAATTGCTTAAATATGCAAACATTGCGTTTTATCTTGGTGAAATAGTAACCATTACATACGCTTTATGTGCATTTACTCTATCATTGGTACTACTCTTGCATACATCCAGTTATAACCCAATGATTTCAATACCGATAGCAGTCATACACATAATATACTTCACTGTTTTCGCCTACAAATTGGCGACCGTTTGGTGCTATCAACTCCTTTACCTCATGTTTATCATATACTACTGTAATATGAAAATCAAATCTTTGAACAATGATATTGAAAAGTGTTTAACATTTTATTCTTCAAGAATTGATGTATTGTTTATCAAAACAAATAATATTCAGAAAGAAATACTTGAAATCAATGATGAGTTTTGGTCTAAATTTTTGTGCTTGATAATCTTCATTGATAACTTTATCCTCAATTTCCTAATATTTTTATCAATTTACTCAAAAGGTAATCTAATAACCAAGTTCATTTATTTATGTTTAGCCACTATATCCACTGGTATTCTTATAATCATTTTGAATATGTGTTCACAAACTGTGAATCACTTCAAGAAGTCTAACAAATTATTTCTGAAACTAATTAACACTAAAATTGTTTCTCAGAGAAACAGAATTAATACTAAAATAAAGGTATTTTCAAAATATTTTCAACACTTTCTGAATGTTTAATATTTTGATACCAATTGTGTAGATGTTGTCATTGATTGAGAAGTTAAGTAACAACAAGACTGGGTTTTATTGCTATCACTTTTTTATCATTAATTATTCACACTTTTTTGAGGTATACTAACGTCTAATCCCAATAATGATTAACTAGTTATTCATTAAACAGATTATCGCTTATATGTTCGCCTTCTTCTTGAAAGTCATTGAATTGTCTGACATTTGAAACCAACGAAAATTTTTTAAAATGATTGCGATTTATGTCAACATTTATAGTGAATGAAAATATTATGATATTATCTACTGATATGTCATTTCATAATGAATGTAAACTTTTAGATGAAATGCAGTGAAAGTCAAAATAAAAGTGAATTAACAATCAAATACACGAATAGTTTGATTGCGTGAAACAAATTATATACAGAAAATGACATACAATTCCCAAAAGTAAATAATATTAATATGTTTTCATGTTTTGGTTATGCATTGGATTTATTATATATTTATTATTACTTATTTGTTCGCAAAACTCATTATTCATTAAATTTGATATCAATTGTACGTAAAATAGTTATTAAGCAAATGCTTTGACAATCAAATCATTTAATAACTAAACCATAGATTTCATTGTATTCACTCATATTTAGACCAAAAATACATGTTTTGAAGACTTAATAACATTTTCAATAAAATTTTGTCATTAAATTGATTTGAAATTTGAATCAAAATTTGAATAAAACACTAAACTTTATTAAACCTATTACACAAAACAACCTTGGTTACATTTGATAAAGTTATTTTTCTCTTTCAATTCTGTTGTTTACAAAAAGTCTGATATATTCTGAATCAAAATATTCAATACTACAAAACAGTCGTGGGATTAGAGACACAAAAAAAGTTAACAAACATTTGGATTAATTTAAATAATAATTTGTATTTTTAGTTGAATAACATTTTATGGATCAATGATGTGATGAAATTGAGATCATTTGAAACCCAAAAACACATTAATGTTATGTTAAGTACAAACAACTAAAACATTTATCATTAGGTATTCATAGCTTACACTAATCACTGGCTTTAGTTTTGAATCAAAGATTTGTTTATAAAATCAAATTATTTTACAATTTATTTGTTATTTTAAATTAAATTTTTGATTGAATAATGAATTTTGACTTACATTTTGCAGAAACACATAAATTGTTGAATAGTTTTGAATAAAATAAGTTTTGCTGAAAACATCACGAATTTGAGTGAAAGTAACGAAAAACTAATTAAATATTTGATTCAAAGTAATTAAAAAACAAAAGAAAATACCCATTAATACAGTGAACCTAATATACAGTAAATACAATTAAATCAATACTCAAATTAACACAATTAAAGCCAACAAATAAAAACACATTTATTTTATGAATCAATTAATGGTTTAAGTCATAAATGAAATAAAATTAATGTGAGATTAAATGACACACAATATAAATCCCCTGACAAAGGGGATTATTAATAGTTTTATTTTATCCAGGGTCTAATATTAGAATTTTACTAATAGTTTAACATAATTACATATCTTGAATATACTGTATATCATAATAATAACCCTTAGAAACAATGGTTTTGTAATCAAAGTATAAAAATATTTATCATTTATTCATTGAATGAGTTGGAGATATACTCAAAGAACAAGTGCTAAATGACTGTCATATAAATTCAGGGATAACTCAGTTATAATAAATAAATACTTGAAATGTTTTGACTTTGACAGCAATATCATGGATAAGGGGTATTGAGATAATAAAGGGGTAATTATTTATTTATATATTGAATGTGATAAAGAAATTCTTGAAAATAGAGTGCTTTTGAAATTAAATATTCAGTTTTGAAATCAATAGTTATTTTCAAATATTTAGTAAAACTTGAGTTAATATTAAACATAAAGTTTTGAATTTAAAATTGAAAATAGATTTCAGTATATAATGGCATAAAAACATAAAATATTTGTGACTTTATTGGACTTTAAAACAACAAAATTTAAAAAAAAATGTTTTTATTATATTTTATGTAAATATTTTTTATATTAAATATTTTGACAGAAAATGACACAAAAAATACTGTTTTTCAGTAAATTTATACTCAAAAGTGTGTAAAATATTTTAATGTAATTATACTAAACATGAAAATTGTTGGACTGAAAGACATATGGTTTTAGTTTTGATGAAGAATTTAGATTAAAAATAAAGTATTCAATGAATGAGTGCTTTCACTGGAAATCAATACAACATTTTGTATACAATTTCAAACACAAAGTTTTCACATAAAATATAGCACAAGGAAGTCGTGTCTCCTTTGTTTAGATGTCTATTCATTGTTTGGGTTTTGTTGTCACACATAAAGCAATGGTCAGAATCGGCAACCAATAAGTGGACCCACAAATAGATTTACTCTATTGACCATCAATTAAGACAAATGTCATGTCTTTAGTCTGAATTCATTTCATTTCACTTTTATTATACTTTTTATACAAAAATAACAAAAAAATTAGTGAAAGAGAGAAAAACAAACAATAATTGAAAACAACTCATAAATCCGTTTAAATCCAAAGTGAAAGCATCTAAAAGTGTTTTCAATGGGTTTTCAATTACTATGATTTCATATTTAATTATTTAATAAATTATATTTTGAAGAGATTTTTGTTTGCATTTTATTATTAAACTAAGGGTTTAGTGAAATAACGATTCATCTCTCAAGTGGTGTATAATAACATAAAAAACAAGAATATTCTGGAATTATATTATATTTTAAGCGCAAAAATAATGATGTGTTGTATATATGACTGTAATTCACTGTTTTGTCTGAAAAATGAAATTATTGTCAAAACACTAATAACTCCTGTATTTATAGATCAGAAAGACTTCAAATGTTGAGTAATTTATTGCATGAAAACTGATGTAAAATTTTACCGAAATGTTTGCTCATTATATTCAGTCTATCATTTCTGCTATCAATCTTAAGACTGATTTTTATAGCAGATATAAAGCCTATGTATAAATAATAGACAGTATAAAAACAGTAGCTTTTTATAGCACTGGCAGTATTTGCAAGAATATACAGTAGTCCTTAAGGTTTGACTGTTTGAGTGGCAAATAAGCAAAACTTTTATGAGCTTTGATATCAGAGTTTGTAATCAAGTTATGGACAGAAATAAAACACTTTTCTTACACTTCTTTAATGAGCCCTTCGTTTGGGAATGGGTTTGGTTTACTGTTCATTCAAAGGGAGAATACATTTTAAGGGGTTAACTAATTAACCAGGGGTTGAATCAAAAACTTTGTTAAAGAATAAGAAATACAAGAGTTGTGTACAGGAATGGCATATCTGTAACACTGGGTCTGGAGTTAGGGTTAGGGATATGTTTTATAAGGGATGTTATGTGGGGTTTGGTATGGGTTTTATGGGGTTATTGTTGTTGTGACGGATAAATGGACAGTTGGTGTCGGTCTTCTTATGGGTCATCGGGTAAAGAGTGGTTCTTAGAATAAGGGGTATAAAAGAGAATTATGTGTTAACAGGGTCTTAGGGCTGGTAGTGAACGCCTTTAGAAATATAATGTCAGGGTATATGTTGTGATAGTCGTATGGGATCTCAATATTAATGCAAAAGATTGGAAATGTTTACACCAATAGAATACTAGAATAATATGACGTGGATACTTTTAATTAATTTAATTAAGGAAATGAATACCATCTG